>ML809541.1:85629-118130 GCA_009831015.1 Picea engelmannii | reverse complement strand
AGATCAGGCTCAAGAACTGAAGGCTCTATACACTGGATATTGTATTGCAATGATACATCTCTGCAGATTTTCTTCGTTTTTTCTATTGGTTGATGTAAGGGTGTAATCTTTGAAATCAATTCATTCCCTATGAAGTTGGTCCATTCTTATTTTTACTTTTATCTCACTTCATTCACAATTTTAGATTGCTTCTAAAAGGGTCTAATGTATCATTTGACTGTTAAAACACATGTGGTTCTACTACTGAAACCACTAAAATGCAGTTTACAAGTTCTTCCTTTAAGATTTGAAGATTTATAATGGCCACAAACTAACAAGCCAAAATTCAACTCAAACCCTTCTTTTTTGGTCCTAGAGATTTAGGATTAGACCAAAAAAATCTAAATGTGAACTACATAAATGTTTGAATTGCTTGCAATAGTTCCAAGCCAAAAATCAACTCAACCCCTTCTTTTTTTATCCTAGAGATTTAGGATTAGACCAAAGAAGTCTAAATGTCAGAAGTCAAAATAGTATTTCACAAACTTTTAATATTAAACATCAAAATCACACATCCATGGTTCATACATGTAGGATGAGCAAACTCAAAATCAAAACATTCCCAATCAAAAGCACACATCCATGGTTCATACATGCACGCTGAGAAAACTCAAAATCAAAACATTCCCAACCTCTCATTATGTCCATGGTTATTAAATGCAATGACTTATTAAAGTTTCAATTCTAGGTACATATAACAACAACATTACAGTAAAAAAGCAATGATGCCAAAGCAAGGCAAGTGCTATCATTCAAATTGTTACAATTATGTTAATTGCATACACAAATTGAATGTAAAAGATCATATCATGCTGATAGAAACAAATTATGGATTTTCAAGGAAATTAAACAATTAAAACTGCCCATTGACCAATTAAATACATAGGTCATGTCCAAGTAAATAGACGACCTGATAGAAAACTAAGAGATCATGCAACTGATCAAGTTCAAAAATAGATTAGATCCAAATCAAACAGAAAAAATCTGCGATTCAGGGCAACTATTTCTAGATAAACCTAAGCACAAAAAGGAAACTATCAAAACTAGCAAAAAGTAGTTATGCTACCATCCACCATAAATACCAACTAAAGGAGCGCATCTAGAATTTGAATTTCTTGTCCTTCAGCGGGCCTCTTGGAATACTGCTCAACACTTTGGCATCAAATGTCCTGTAATGTTTCTTAGCTTCATCCATTGCCTTGAATGTGAAGGCATCAACCTGATCTTCATATTTTTCATAAAGCACGGGGGTTGTATGAGAAAAAACAAATGATGCACAAAATGGGAGCACAACCAATCAAATTAATTATGTATTCATTCCAAAATTTGATGGAAAACACTTCAGAACAATTAGTTGCCACAATATATTATCTTAACAAGCACAGCCATATGTGGGACTCTCAATTAATTTTTCCTATTCAGCTTAATTTAAGCAGCCCAGAGACCAACTCCACTCATGTGGTAGAAAGAAGTCTAATAGTGGAACTATTGAAAGCAATTCAAACATGGAGCAAAGTCAGAAAACTGTTAGTAAGTCTATAAACATGTCAAAGAGACCTCGGGTTCCAACAGGTATTGAAGAAGAGGCTCTGTATCTACTTGAGTCCATAGTGGTTAAGGATGCTAAAGTCGCCTGACTAGACATTCTATCATGCAAAACTGATTGCAGAATTTTAGCTGAGTGCTACTAATGGATAGGGTAGGGTCCTAGACCTTAACAACCATATATAGAATGAGCTGATACACACTGAAATTGGAATATGCTAAGAATCACTAAACGTAAAGCAGCCAGGAAAACAAATGAATTTATATTTAAAAGTTCAAAACCATAACCAGTAGCACGACTCAGAAGATGTATACACAAAATTATGCTTACTATGATATATGCAGAAAAATTACTTTAACTTGTCATAACAAAGTGGTTGTGAGAGCCTACCCTAAAATAGGAAAATCAAATGTGTACAGAATGTAACCAGGATTGTTCTTACCAACATATAAGAGAGTCAAGAAATTAGCCCAGCTGCCAATCACAGAAAGAAACCAGAGACCTGTAACAAAACAAGGGTTACAATTGGCATGGATAATGCTTACTGAAAAGGAAATATTCCACATCCGTTGGCCCTCTCTGCACATTTTACAACATTTTGTAAAATGACACAATTTAATGTTCACTCTGAGTAATCTGTTTAGTCAAATAGCCTTGATGATTTTCTGGCTTGAATTTACGTCAAACATATGCATATGCCAGGCAATCTTGTCGGCCAAGATATAATTTTTCCAAGTAGAGTGTTCTACATCGATAGAATGTTTTATACTGCATAATTTTTGGTTTTAGCATTTACCCAATTCTACAGTTCGTGAGCCTCTAAATGTCATCTGATTTTTGCCTACAACGGTTTTTTTTCCATGTAACCATAATTGTTGATTTATTGGACATCTAGTGCAAGAGGTTTGCGTAGCATATGCTAGTTCCAATTGAGAGAATCACAGACCATTAAAAGCAAGCAAAATATTGAACTAACAGATATAGCTGAGATCTGAGATACACATACCATAAGAAACTTTTTTCAAATCTCTCCCAGATGCAACATCGTGTATAAAAGTAAACAATCGGTTGATTTCAAATCTGAGAGCAGAAGCGACATCCGGAAATAGTTGTTCAGAAAATGATATCTGAGGGATACGAACCGGTTGTCTGCCCATGCAAGAGAATTTTTAGTAAGACAATCAAATTTATGTCATGAAATTTGCTTATATCTACCAAATGAACTCATATTTTCTGAAGAACTGTTATTGTTGAGATAAGTGTAAAGTTTCAAACTGCAATTAAACATTCAACAAGAGCACATGAAAATGGTACCAAGGCCAAGGAGCACAAGAACTTACTTGTTAATAAAGGCTGATGCGTTGGACCAAACAAACAAGATCGTGACGCCAAATAATTTGGTACGTGGTTGGTCCTTATGATTTTGTGGAATATAAGGATAGGTGTGTCTTACCAACGATATCCTTCACCTCAACAGTTGGTATAATGACTAAAGGATAGCGGTGATCCGTTGAAACTAAATTTTGGTTTAGTTAAATAATTAAAGGAATTGTAAACCTTGTAACTCTTGAAGGAATTTTTTAAGTATTGATGTAAAATTTTGATTAGGGAATAATTATGGTTAAGGGTATAAAATAAATTGAAATGTTTTATATTATTATATTAGGGCCATTATCAAGAGTTCCTAAAGTGGTTATTATGGATACAATATAGTAATGATATTATTTGTATTATTATAATAGAATCATTATTAAGAGTTATTATGTGGATAATGTGGGGGATCATAAGGTAATTGAAATAAATTGTAATAGGTTGTTGGAAGTATTAATTAAATGTTGATAAAAATGGTTTCATTTGCCCAAGAGAATGTCATCTTATTTACATGTGTATTTAGTTACTTTAGATGGCTTAGTAGGATTAATGCGCAGTTTGCATAGTAATTGAGTAGCGTTGTTGTATTCCTTACTTTTACTCTATTTTTTCTTTTAAAAGTTTTATTCTTGATCACAATGTAAGACGTATTTAGAGACCTCTTGAAAAGTTAAAGTCGTAACTGCGCAAGCTTAAATTATTTTACTAAATTTTGTTTTGTTATGTTCAAGATACTCCATAATAAACTACTAACAGTGTAATAATTACTCTCTGATGTTTAATAAAGCAGAGGATTGTTACATAGATGAATTACCAAACTTTTGTTTAGTATAGTGAGTATTTTGAATGTTAAACTTGTGTTATGACCAAGAATATTCTGCTCCTGTAGCCCTAATTCTAGAATTGATTTGGTTATGGGAATAGATATCTCCATGTTATTCATAACAATCGCCAGTCCTGAGACCTTAAATGGTCAAAATCAATCAGATGAATCCTGGACATGAGCGTTGATTATGTGTCTTGGAGGTCCTAACCTTGCGTGGTAGGTTGGACAGATGGACACCTTTAATATCACGATGTAATATAATAAATCTATTAGTATCATGATGTTGTATTTGATTCTTGTTGTGTAATGATGTAGATGATAATAGAATGTGTAATTATTGATGTATGTTATTGTCACATATCACTTGTTCTATCTGTTAATGTTTAAAAAAAAAATTACCATTACTGTACTCACTTACATCGATGTTGTAATGGAGGGGATGTTAAAAACATTACATTTACAACATCAACGCATCGTACACATGAGGCACGTGCTTGGTCAATGTGGTGTGTTGATGATGCTAGATAACAACATTTATGATGTGCTTAGTCATCACTCAATGCACCAATGCTAACAACAATTTTAAAAAAATAATAAACAAACTAATGTGTCTAAATATTGGTGCATGCCTTCATTAGATTTGGTGCATGCATATTCCTAGTAAACACCAACACATGGTACTATAAGTCATAGCTAGCACACCGTAAATGTTTGGCACATCTAATTGACCCTGTGATACACTAAATTGAGTTCATATCATTGTTGTCAATTCCATTTGTCATCCACACACACCACAATCCCATCATGGGAAATTATATCTTGCATTTATTGGTGCACCTAAAATAACTAGTAACATTGGCCAACAATGATACTAGTCCACTTTAGTGCACCGCATGTTGTAAGTGCTAGAAAATTTGACATGATTGTGAACCAATATTTTATAATAGCAATTGTGGTGGTGCACTAAGTCATCCCTATGCACATTTCATATAATCGAAGTGCTACATTCATATTGTGGTGTGCATGAGTGAAATTTGTGCCACACATGCAATGCTTCATAATATTCCATATTGCATAGGATATTGCAACATATTTTTGTTCACATCATCGATATTAAAATGTTTGGTGCATGAATAATTCCATGGAGCACCATGGATGGTGTATCCTATAAATGCACCATTGTCTAGTGCATGAAAGTATAAATGGTCACATCGATGTCTTTTAAAAAAAAAAAAAAAAAATCCATTTACAAGCTAAATTGGAAAATTTTAACTATGAAATTGTAAATTTGGATATAATAATTAATTTACTCAATCTCATATTCACCACAGAGGCATGGTTGATCTGGAAATTAAAAAAATCAATTCAATGGGCTTTGACAAATTTAGAAATAGAGTGAAATCCATCGTGGATGAAGAAAGATGGTGAAATTTAGTAATTGAGAAGCATGGGATGATGGTTCTCTTAGGGGGGACAAATAAAATTGGTGCCTAAAGGTGTTGAAAGTGCTAGTGGATAGAAAAAATGAAAAATAGTTTATTTTGTTTTTATATTGTTTTACATAATGCACCAAAACATTTTTTTTAATATTAAACCTACTACAGTGTGTTAGTAAGGGTACACATTGGTGCATTTATATTGGTACACCATCTATACAAAACACATGACTTGAGAGAGTGAATAACGGTGTGCATAAAATACACTTATTTTAGTTGAGAGATATTTGCAGCTATTAGCACCTCTCGAACATTAGTTGCAACATTGTGGCATGACCCTTCAACAAAATACACACGGTCTAATCATTTATATACACTTACATGAACTTGTGTATGTATTTTTTATATGTTGATATCACAATCCTAAAGAACATAGTTGGTGCATTATTTAGCCGAAAGGGAAATACATTGTAAGCATAGGAACCCCACTTCATGGAAAAGGATGTCTTTATCTTATCTTCCTATACTATCCACACTTGGTTGTATCCCAAGAAGCCATGAATGGAGGAGTAAGCCTCTTTTCCCACAATATAATCCAATACTTAATCACTGAAATATGTAGGGAATGGATCATGGACTAAATTAGATACATTCAGTACCTTGTTGTCCACACAGAGTCTTATCCCCACTTCCACCTTCTTTTCTTGAATATCTTATCTTGTGGGAGTGGGGATAGCTAAAGACAACTAAAAAAATGAAAGGTGACAACAAAGAAAGGTCCCTTGTACATCCTTGAGTGGGCCCTACTCAATCACTCTATAGGGAAACTAAAGAAAACACTAAGATCAAGAAATATGAAAACACAAATTCTTCATTAGGAGATGAATTCATAAAAACAAATTGTACTTGACAAGTTCAAATACATTAGCTCCAAATAGAGTTCTTAATGCTAAGAATCATATGACTAGATAAAGGTGAATTCCTAACTACTATTTATGATGATGATGATGATGGTTAACATCCATTGAGACCAAAATTGGTCTATTGGACCTTAAGAAAAGAAAGAGATTACTTGAATTTCTTTAAAATGTTATTTCGATGCTTGAAAATCATTGAGATAATCATTCCAAGATCACTAAAGTTTTGATGACTATTGGCCCTTGGTTATGTAAGGAAGTGAATATTAAGGAAGAAAGGAAAAGTACGAAATGCATGGAAGGAAAATAAACCAAGGAAGGGTCGAAGTGGTTAAAGAAGCATAAACAAACGAGCGAAGTAAAGGAAAAGCTAGTCATTGGAAGAGAAGATCAAGGAAGATAAAGCAGTAAAGAAGATGGATCGTGGACAACTCAGCAAGCAGAAAAAGACATCAACGAGTGCTTTGGATCACCTCGCGGAAAAGAAGGACGGATGGGATGGCAAAGCCCCGAAAAAGAGGGTCAAGTGGACCTAGGGTTTTGGATCTAGGGTTTTGACACATAGGATTCGGTCTAAGGTTGTCTGAGAGTCATGTAATGTATAAATAAAGGTCCAGAAGACCTAGGAGGGTTTGTTCTAGTTCTATTTGTTTAATGTTGGTTGTTGTTATTGATTTTTGTTGAGAACTATATTGAGTCTGTATTTTGGATCTCTAGCTAGGTGCGAAGATCAACCCTGCACCTCGTTGCGCGGGAAGGAAAGAGAAAGAGAGAAAGAGAGAGAGATATGCAACTAAGTGTGCAGATAGAACTGTATGTTTTCATCTAATATATCAAGAAACACAGTTATGTGGATGTAGCCATAGGGAGAGGGTGAACCATGTATATATTATTGTCTTTATGGTTGATGTTTTGTTATTTGCTATATGTTATACTATTATTGAATTGTTGTGTTAGATCAGAGATATAACTCCACAAAGTAAGATTAAGAGTGGTAAAGAATATCTATATTACTGTGCGTTGTCTTCCCGGATTCACTTTTCATTTCCACTGGTTGTAGACACCTGTGTCCTACAACCCCCCTATCGCTACTTCGGGTGAGACTGCATTTTCTTCGCAGGTGTTGTCGAAAAAGCCAGTAGTTAGGGATTTTTTGTGCGTTGTTAGAGTTGAACCCTAGGTCTGCCCTATGCCAACAAATGGTTTTGTTTCCAGGACTGGGATCTTTTTGAGGGAATGTCAAGGTGGTTTCCATCGAAGACAGAAATTCATAAGTGGCTAAAAGAACAAGAAAAGGACTTTGCTGAAGCTCAGAACAAGAATCCTAGTATTAGTACAAAAGACTGGTTGGGAAGGTACATCTTTACCGACATACACGAAATTTTCTTTGGAGGAGTTCATAAGGAGTTATATGAGTGGTTAGCCAGATTAGCAGATACCCAGTTCGAGATCATATCTAGACCACCTATGGTTTGGACAATGACGTTGATCAAGAAGGTCAAGAGAGTTGATAATGTTGTGTATAGAACAGTGGATCTCTGGTTTGATAGCACTATTGGAGGGTATATTACTGAGTTTGCTATTGACATATTTGAATTGTATAGTTAAGCAGAGAGGTATTTCTTTAAGGGACCTAGAGGAAACTTCCTACACTTTTTAAAGTTGAGGATTAAGATGTTATTGCATGAGAAGAATATCCTGAAGATACAATAATCAATTGGATCTTGAAGCTAATGTTCAAGAATTTAGACAGCGACAATGACAGAGAGGCTAGACACACGCGCAGTGGGAGATCGTTTAGAGAGGTTCCTCTTGCGAACTTGTTTAAGAAGAATTACGGGGACGAGGGATTCTATAGTGGAGAAGAAGCAGATCTAACAGACGAAGAGTATTCAGAGTCTGCAAGAACAAAAGAATTGTAGGATGAGGAACTTCGCCAAGGAGAACTAGAAACTTCAGGAACTGCACCTACTGTCGAAGTAAGTACTATTAATCCTCTTGTTGTTTTAGAAGCATTAAGTTACCAGAGTAACCAAAGTAACCAAAGTAGTCATAGCAGTTAGATTATTGTTATAAGAATTTTAGTAGATAGTCAGTCGAGAAACCAAGGAAGATCTATGCCAGATGAGATGAGGTTACCTATGTTTAGAGGAGATGGATCTGAAGATCCTGACCAACACTGGTTCTTATGAGAAGTTGTATGGATCATTAACCAAGTCACTGACAAAGTTGTTAAGAGAACTTAGTTTAGTACTACCTTGAGGGATCGTGCACTGAATTGGTGTATGAAGTTTGCTTCAAGACCTGGACAACCAAAACCGTTGAATGACATTAATACTGTGTTGAGTGCAGAATTCAAGAAACCTACGTCGGAGTCACAATGTATTACAGAGTTGAAGAAAATCGAGAAGAAGGTCACTGAACCTGTTTGGGAGTTTGATCAGAGGCTTAAGAATCTAACAGGTCGTTTGAGTTTTCATATCTCAAACGAACAGAATAAAGAATGGTTCATCGTTCCTCTCCTGCCACACATCAGAGTTCCTCTGATGAAACAGAAGGTCGCTTTGCAGGCTGAAGTGATGGAGATAACCATGAAATTAGAATAAACTCCTATAGGAGAATCCAATCAAGATATGAGTCATATTTTGAATCGGTTAACCAGTTTATTTTTACAAGTAGAAGATATGAAGAAATATAAAGGGAAGGAAAAAAAAAAAGATATCTGGTGTATCATATGTAAATCAGAGGTCCATGACAAAGATCATTGTCCCCTATTTCATGAATACTTGGCCTCTAGGGCACCTAGTCCTTTGAAGCCGGTTACTGTACCTTGGTGCAAGGTATGTAGAACTAGACATCATCTTGAAGAATGTTATTATATGAAAAAATATGTCCAGACACCTACCAATCTTTATTGCACATTCTACAAATCTATGGGGCATGATGAGAAGGACTGTAGGGATTATGATCTCATGCATGAAAGATCAAGGATACATATAGGATTCAAGGAGAAACACAAAAAGAAGGAAATAATGCATAATTCAACTCTCGAGGAAGAGGAAACTTCAATCCTCGTGGTGGATTCAGAGGAAGAGGACGAGGAGGATGTATGGGTCGAGGTAGAGGTCAGATCATTTGCTATAACTATGCACAGATAGGTAGCTTGGAAAGGGATTGTCATAACCCTTGTACTACTTGCAAATAATGTAATTCGTTTGATCATGTTATTGAATATTGTCTAGTATTATTAGCCAAAATTTAGGAGATATGGGGAGGAAACCAACAAGTTCAATTGATATCAGCAGAACCTCATGGTGAGGACCCCTGAGTCATTGTTATTACTAGAGGAGACACTGCTACAGGAGAAGATAGAGTGACTCTAGGAAAGACTGCAGAAGGATTAGGGATCAAAAGAGCTGCAGAGAAGGCACAGATGTTTGATCCAAGGAGGGAGAGGCATACTTTTGAAGAAGCAAGGAAATAATTTGTAGGAGAACAAGCTTTTTCATCTAACGTACAACCAGAAGTAGGGGAATGTGAAATTCCACTAGCATTTGATCAGTCTTCTCTATCTAAATAAGGAAAAGAGGTAAGCGAGCTCATGGACTTCTTATATACTTGTATCAATTTGATTAAAGATGAGAAAGTTGTGCAGAAGTTACAACATCTAGTAAGACAATATGAAATTGGGAGAATAGACCCTATGTTGAGTAGAGCTGTGAATCAATTATTAAGGAAAATAAGGACAAATAATGAATTGCACCTTAGTGCTTAGATTGGAGACTACAACGTGGACAATGTGGTCCTCGACTTGGGATTATGGGTAAATGTTATGACAAAGCAGACTTGGGCACTAATGGTAAATCCTAGATTGATTTACTCTCCTATCAAACTCATGATGGCTAATCAGCAGGCGATGATCCCCTTTGGAAGACTAGAGAATGTCCTTGTAGACATCGACGGGGTAAGGACATTTGCAGATTTTGAATTGATTGAAATTGTTGATGATATTTGTCATTATCCTGCGTTGTTAGGAATTGATTGGGATTTCAACAATTCGACTGTTGTTGACCTAAAGAAGAGAAGAATGACATTTGAGGGTAATGACCTTAAAGTCATTGCACCTTTGGACCCAGATGAAGGTCACATATACACAGAACCTATCAAGGAAGAATACCGCACATATGAGCTAGAAAATATCTACAAAATAACAACAAGACAACATGATTACATTAATCCTACAACAGATGGAAATCTCAGTTGGCGAAGTGAAAGTGCATGTTCATTAGATTCAGAGGAAGCATTGGAAAACTATTAGAACATAATGTATGAAGTATCTACACGGAGATGTGCCAGATTGACTAGAGCAATTCGTTGGATTGGCACAAAAGTAAGTAATCTTCCAACATTTGATGGCCTGAATCATTTAGAGACATTTCTAGTTGAATTCGAGAAAATTGTACAAGTACAACAGAGGATGTTGGTACTAGATGAAGCCTTTAAAGCCACACCAACTAGATGGTGGGTAACACACAAGAAGAACATTGCAGAGTGGGTACAATGTCACACCTTATTGACAATGCACTTTTCAGACCAAGCAAAAGGATGCGAAGTTCGATACATAGGTCAGAGTTGTCCTAAGAACCATGTGTGAAGTTATGAAGAGGCCTGGAGCAATATTCCTAAAGAACATTAGGTGCATAAGTTCATTAACACCTTGGATACTATGCCTATCAACTACTATCTTCAAGCAGAACTGCACCTCATCACTACAGGCTGGTATGGAATGACTCAGAACTTCATAGCTACATTTTTATTTGAGATTCAATACCCTACAGTAGATCAGGATTTACAAATTATAAGACAGAAGGTCTTTGAGGAGGCACCTAGACTCCCTTTTGAGCAAGAAGAAGGTGAATGGATTGCACCTCTTCAAAGATTACAGGGTTGTTATAATATTAATGCTGATGAGGATGATGATCCTAGGAATGTAAACATTGTAGAAACTGAAGGACAAAGAGACATATAAGGGCCTGGGATGGAATTACCTTTTTTTGGGCATCCCATTAAGATTAAGAAGGTCAATATTGGAACTGAGAAAACACCTAAATTAGAAAACGTTGGAGACTATTGGGATGATGCTAATATTAGAAAGATCACAAAATTATTACAAGAATATTAGGATTTATTTCCAACCAAGTTCATAGACATGAAGGGAATTAAAAGACCCATGGGGGAAATGAAGATCCCTCTAAGACCAGATGCAAGACCTATCAAGTAGAGACCCTACAAAATGAATCCCAAATATAAGCAGAAATTCAAGATTGAATTGGATAGAATGATGGAAGCAGGAATCATAGAACCAGTTGAAGAATCTAAATGGATCAGCTCTATGGTAGCCCAAGATAAGAAGACAAGAGAAATTAGAATTTGTGTAGATCCAAGGAAACTAAATGATGCATGCCTACATGATCCATTTCCTACACCCTTTACTGATGAAGTTCTAGATAATGTAGGGAAACAAGAAGTCTACTCATTCACAGATGGATTTTCAGGTTATCACCAGATCATAATTGTTAAAGAGGACAGACATAAGACCACATTTGCAATAGAATGGGGTTCTTTCTGTACACAATGATGCCTTTTGACTTGAAGAATGCACCAACCATCTTTTATAGGGTGGTGGTTGAAGCATTTAAGGACTTTCTACACAAGTTCTTGGAAGCTTGTTTTGATGATTGGACTGTCTTTAGCCTACTGAAAGACCACATTGAATGTTTGAGATTGATGTTAGATAAGTGCACGCAATGTTAGATTTCCCTGAATTTGAAAAAATGTGTTTTATTTTCACCCTTTGGAGTGTTTCTAGGGCATATTGTGTGTAATCAAGGGTTGTTGGTGGATCCTTCCAAGATTGCCATCATTGTTGATCTACCTCCTCCCACTTCGGATAGACAGTTGTGCATTGCATTGGGGCACACTGGATACTGTAGGAAGTTTATTAAGGGAATGCATAGATAACAACACCCATGGAGAAGCTATTAAATAAATATAGTAAGTTTCAATGGACAGAAGAATGCCAACAGAGCTTTGACACACTAAAGAAGAAAATGGTCACTACACCTATCTTGGTTTTTCCATATTGGAGTAAGGATTTCAATGCTCATGTTGATGCTTCGTCCATTGCATTAGGAACAGTTTTAGCACAATAGGGTGCAGGAGACATTGACCACCCTATAACCTTTGTTATCATAAAGATTTCTACAGCTGAAAGGAATTATACTGCCACTGAAAGAGAAGGCTTGGCTATGGTATATGCACTGCAAAAGTTTAGACACTACTTGTTGGGAGGACATTTTAAGATCTTCACTGATCACTTAGCATTGAACTACTTAGTCAACAAGCCAGTGTTGGGGGGAAGAATATGCAGATGGCTACTACTGTTCCAGGAGTATGACTTTCAGATTGTGGTCAAGCAAGGAAGAATGAACAAAGGACCTGATCACTTATCCAGGTTGGAACATGGAGAAGAACCTACTAGTTTGGAGGATACAATACCAGATGCACAGTTGTTGGCCATCAGAAAAGTAGATGATCACTTCGGCGAGATAGTTCAGTTCCTGCCCACATGAATGGCACCTCGCGAGTACACAGTTATTAAGAAGAAATAGTCTGTAGTCTGCGTTGCATATTTTCAACTTATAGTTGGACAGTTGTATAAGATGGGCCAAGATGAGATCTTGAGGAGATGCGTTATGGAGGCAGAAATACCATTGATTCTTGCAGAAGCACATGAAGGCATAGAAAGAGGACATTATGCAGGGAAAGTAACAATGCAAAAGGTTCTTAGAGCTGGCCTCTGGTGGCCTACTTTACATAAAGATGCTAATGACTATTACAGAGCTTATGATGTCTGTCAGAGAGTATGAAATCCTTTTAGAAGGGATGATATGCCTTTGGCACTGCAATTAACACTACAAGTATTTGAGAAATGGGCCATTGACTTTGTGGGACCTATTAACCCACTAGGGAAGCGCACAGGAGCTCGATACATCATCACTGCTACAAAGTATCTGACCAGATGGGCAGAAGCAAGAGAAGTTAAGGATTATAACGCAACTACAGCCACATAGTTCATTTTTTAGGATATTATAACCAGATTTGGATGCCTAAATATCCTCATGACAGATCAAGGCACACACTTCATCAACAAGACTATTGAAGCCTTGACTCAGGAATTTGAAGTTCAGCATTAGAAGAGCACTCCATACCACCCACGGGTGAATGGTATAGTCGAAGCTTTCAATAAGATCTTGGAGACAACGCTGACCAAGATTTGGAGTGTTAACATAAATGATTGGGATATGAGAATTCTAGCAGTGCTATGAGACTACAGAACTACTTGCAAAAATTTAACAACGTAGACCCCATTTAAGTTAGTTTATGGATTGGAAGTAGTGGTACCTATGGAATATTTGGTTCCTAGTTTAAGAATTGCAGCATTTACAGGTATGGATGACATAGGCATTGTTCAAGACAGGCTTGTGCAGTTGATGGAACTAGAGGAAGACAGGTTCATTGCAGGATTTCATTAGCAGGTACAAAAAGAACGGGAAAAGGATTATCATGACAGACATATCAAAAAGAAAGCATTCAAGTAAGGAGATTTGGTATTGTTATATGACAACAAGTTCGTGAAGCATACAGGGAAGTTCAAGACATGTTGGATTGGGCCATTTGAGGTTGCCTATGTTACAAAAGGAGGAGTTGCGCAGTTGAAGACCCTTAATGGAGATTGAAAAGAAGATTTGGTAAATGGGAGCTGGTTGAAATTGTACTGTGAAAACCAGCTACCTCACAACTCCCAATAAAAGTTGAGGAAGAAGGGTCTAGGTACTAGGTGTAGCTGAAACTGGGTACCAGACACAGAAAATATAGTTTGCACACGATAGGGAGGGAGAGAGGATAAATCACAGGTTGCTTCACGCAATTGGTATTTGAAGTAAAACAAAAGGTTCAATCTTGCAGTGACTCGGGACGAGTCACATGTGAGTGTTGGGGGCCTTTTGGCCCTTGGTTATGTAAGGAAGCGAAGATTAAGGAAGAAAGGTGAAGTATGAACTACATGGAAGGCACATAAAACAAGGAAGGGTCGAAGTGGTTAAAGAAAAAGAAAAGAAGGAGAGAAGTAAAGGATAAGCTATTCATTGGGAGAGAAGATCAAGGAAGATAAAGAAGCAAAGAAGTTGGATTGTGGACAAATCAGCAAGCGAAAAAAGACATCAAGGAGTTCTTTGGATCACCTCGCGAAAAATAATGATAGATGGGTTGGCAAAGCCTCGAAAGCGTGGGTCAAGTGGACCTAGGGTTTTGGATCTAGGGTTTTGACACCTACGCTTCGGTGTAAGGTTGTCCGAGAGTCATGTAATGTATAAATAAAGGTCTAGAAGACCTGGGAGGGTTTGTTCTAATTCTATTTGGTTAATGTTGGTTGTTGTTATTGATTGTTGTTGAGAACTATATTGAGTCTGTATTATGGATCTTTAGTTGGGTGCGAGGATCAACCCTGCAGCTGGGTGCACAGGAAGGAAAGAGAAAGAGAAAGAGAGAGAGAGATATGCAACTAAGTGCACATATAGAAATGTATGTTTTCATCTAATATATCAAGAAACACAGTTTTGTGGACGTAGCCCTAGGTAGAGGGTTAACCACATATATCTTCTTGTCTTTATGGTTGATGTTGTGTTATTTGCTATCTGTTATACTATTATTGCATTGTTGTGTTAGATCAGAGATATAACTCCGCAAAGGAAGCTTAAGAGTGGTAAAGAATATCTAGATTATTGTGCATTGTCTTCCTGGATTCACTTTGCATTTCTTCTGATTGTAGACACTTGTGTCCTACAACCCCCCTATCGTTACTTCACGAGAGACTACATCTTCTTCGCAGGCGTTGCCGAAAGGGCCAGTAGTTAGTGCTTGTTGGTGCACTGTTAGAGTTGAACCCTGGGTCTGCCCCTATGCGAACAAAGACTTAGAAGGTTACGAAGGTCAATATTGTGACAAATATTTGGAAATTGGGATCTAATTTGGGTATATGTAGGTCATTCTAGGAGTAAGTTATTTTTATATTCAACCCTCTTGATGTCACAAAGGTGACAAATTCTTTCTTGCTATGGTGTTTTGGGGATTTACCAATGCCCAAATTCACTATGTAGCTCATGAGAATTAGCTCTTATTTTAGAAATAATTATTCTCTTATTTACTGTTGTCAAAACATAGAGATACTTTTGGTCTTCAAGTTTATGGTTAACCACCTCCTTATCATATCTTAATTTTCTTTTATCCTCTAATTCTTTATCGCAACTTGTACAATATTTTTATTATCGTTGATATTCTATAGAACAAGTTCTTATTTTATTCCCCAATTATTTAACCAATACTTGGCATCATTGTGCCATCCTTGCTTGAGGCGTTGGTGATTTTGGATAGAGTCTGAATCAATTTTGGGGAGTGTAACACACCCATGGAGGGGCATAAAAATTGTGCGCTTCTTAAGAGAAATCGATGTCCTCATTCATGGACTTTCCAGCCACGACCTCCATCCTTTGAACTGAACTCAGAACTAGAAAATATCCTCTTCTATGTCCTTCGGGTTCTTCCATTCCCCTTATACTTGCATATGATCGTGAGCTGTGATCAGATGCCAAAACAACAGGTGCCAAGACAAACACCTCACGAATTTCCTGGGAATGGAAAACCTCTGAAGTTCACGATCCAACGCCACGTGTCCTCAAGGATTTCGATGACCCTGATTTACTTTGGGATTTCGGTGTTCAAGAGTTTCAAATGTTCCTACACCTTTTCCCTCTTAAGTAATTCGTACCCATAGTTACATATCCAGCGCCACACATCCATCTAAATCAGCAGCTCGGGTCCACTTCGAGACTTCAATGTTCAGGAGTCCCAGACGTTCACACCACCTTTTCTCCCAGATTGATTTCACCTGAAGTCAAAAATCTATCGACGCGTGTCTCCTTCAAATCGACAGTCGCGATTTACGTCATGATTTCTCATCTCTTGTGACCCTACCTTCCTTTGAAGTGGATATCTTCCGAAATTGGATATTTGTTGACACCTTTCCTTAGCTGACGGATGGCTTAGATAAACTTCGGCTCTCCAGCCTTCGGGAGTCCTTGTTCAACACATCCCCTTCTTTCCCAGAGTGACTTTCCTCCGAAGTGCAGGATTTGACGACACCTATCCCTTTAGCTTGTATGAATTAGATCTGCTTCAGTTCTTCGGGCTTCGGGAGTGTCAACCTCCCCACACTCGCTTTCTTCTAGAGTACTTACACTCAAAGTCGACGATCTGTCAACACATGTCTCCAATAGATCGATGACTGCAAATCACTTCGGCTCTTCGGGCTTCGGGAGTTTCAACCTCTACACACTCACTTTCTCCCAAAGTTCTTACACCCGAAGTTGATGATCTGTCAACACATGTCTCCCATTGATCGATGGTCAGGATTAACTATGAAACTTCGGCCTTCGAAAATCCTCGCCTCTTTCCACAAGATTTCCTACGGAGTGAATTTTCTCCAGAGTGGCAGATATTTTGACACCTATCCTCTGAGACCGATGGCTCAGTTGAACTCCAACCTCTAGGCGTTTGGGATTTCTCGCTTCACACAATCCATTTTCCTCTAGAGCACTAAATCTCTGAAGCGAAGTATCTGGTGCCACGTGTCTCCTGGCGCCAACGGCTAGGATGGACTTGGGCACTTAGGGACTTTGGGAGGTTGACTCACTCCTCGACTGAAATATCCCAGAGTTGGTCAGTGTTGGGTTGACCACAGCCTAGATCCGACGGTCCTGATCTATCCATGTAGACCTCAAATCAACGATTCACAACCTCCTCTCAGGGTCTCACTGTTGCGCCACTCTTTGAAAAACCATCACTCGACACGTGCCTTCCCACGTGCTCTCGATATGATACCCACCTTCCCTCGATCGAACGATCGAGAGGGGTCCCGAAGGATCCATAGATCCACGGTCCACATTACTTCTCTACTTTGTTCTTCGAGGGTTTTGGCATTACTAAGCCTCTATTCTCCCGAATCGGTTAACACTAAACTAACTACCTCCTAGATCTGATGATCGGGATGACTCCCAGGCATCCTCAGATCTAAGGCCCACAGTAACTTTAGGACTTCGAGACTTCAGGAATTTTACCTCCCTTATGACGAACTAGCTCAATTCGTTGAACTCGTGAAGTCCAAAGGACTAAAGGGTTTAACTCTTGCGCTCTTTCCCATATATAACGGTCACAACAAACCTTGGATTTTCCCGAACAAGTCTCGTTCATTCGTCTTGCATAAAAAGGAACATTCTCTTTCGATACTTCAATCTCACTATCCTTCCCGACCTTTGTTATCTCTGAAAGGTGTTAGGACCCATAAATGTCCCTTTTTCACTACATATTTTGCCCATTCAACCTTCTCATTCCTAAGCTAAATGACAATTATAATGAGTACCAAGACCCTTTTTCCCAAGGTATGAACTATTCATCTTGCTTTTATATTTTCATTTACTTAGCATGTTTGATTGGTAACATTCACATATTTTACCCATGAAATGATTTAACCAATGATCAAAATGCTTAGAACAGCCCACTTCGAGAAACTCATTGTTGTTACAGCTATGCGCCAATCTTGGAAGCCGTTACATGACTGCTGCAATGGATGCCACCAATCCTAGAAGCTGTTACACGACTACTACAACAGAAGTTCGTCAATCCTGGCAGTTGTTACAAAAGATGCCACCAATCTTGTTGTTATACGACTGTTGCAACACCTGTTGATTAGATATGTTGGCTCACGATGTTGATCAAGGAGAGTTCTAGATTTTGTATTAATGATATCAAATGAACATCTTGAGAATCGGGGATTCTCAAGACTGTTATGTTTATGTTCTACTGAATGACTCTGACTTTAAATAGCAGAGCTTTTGTAATGAAAAGGGTTGTTAGAGTTTTTTTACTGGAGAAAGAAAAGCAACGCTTATTGTACACAGACATTTTTTGGCAATTGAATGAAAGAGTGGATTGAATTCCTTTAGCAAACTGTAACCTATTTCTTTGATAAGATTCAGTGAGAAGGAAAGGGCCCACTTTCCTCACTGATTCCCCTCTGTTTTGAATTCTAGATTAGTTGTTTTAAATGCGAATGATTTAACTGTTAGACATTTCTAGAATACAACTATTGTTACAGATTAGTTTCTTCTTGTTAGATGTGCATAAAATTGTCTCATGAGAATTAGAAGTCGATTGTTGAACATTGTTGGAGAACTGCTTTCCCTTTTTCTGCATTAGGTTAAAATCTTGTTTCCAAGAAATAAAAGTGTAAAGTACCTTCTGGCAATAAGTAGATTTCCTTTCTGCAAATAGTATATAACTTCTTCCTGCAAAAGTAAATTAGAAAGTTAGATTAGAGTAGGCAATCTAGGGTTCTTATACATTCATTAGTTTAGATTGCAATTATGATTTCAAATCTGTAGAACTCCAGTTGTATCAGCACAACTGTGTTAGTGATAATGTTGTTTTTTTTTAAACTTCCCTACTACAATTAGATTAGAGATTCTTTCATAATCTAGCATATACTGTGCACAATTATCTTGAAATAACAGACTTCCCTGGGTTGACAATTTATATTGAGCACTTTGATTTTCTATTCAATTAGACAACTAAAGTGCCCAACATTTTGGCGTCGTTGTCGGGGAAAGATAATTATAGATTTTGGTAAGAACATTAGTTTTCTTTCTTAGGAATGAATAGTCTACATGTATCGCGAAACATGAGAATGAAACCACCAAAATACTAACCTTACAGGTACTAGAGGACGTGGAGGAAGAAATCCTAACATACTGGGAAGACAAATCATTGTTGATGAAATTATAGCCAGAGCAGATTCTTCTTCAGGATCCATTTTTCGCCCTGCAAATTCTCCAAGAAGACGTGATCCGCAGTCAGCAGAAATACCCCTTCTCAAAACATCATTCTCATCAAGGGTTGAAGTTGAAGCTGAAGTCGAAGCTAAAGATTTGTCACCAACAAATCAGCAAGCAACACTAGAGAACATTGAAGATCAAGGAAGTATAGCCTGGAACAGGGAACATCTAGAAGAAGTTGTTTATCAGATCAACGATCAGATAGTCACTAAAGAAGAGTGGGACGTTGTTCATATTGAGTGGAGGGAAAGATAACATATGGAGAATCAAGGGGATAATGAAGAAGAGCTCCACCAAGAGAATCCACAGAACAACGAGGATCAGGTAAACAATGAAAAGACTATCTCTACCCTGGTTTTTCCTATTTCTGATGTTCCCACACGAGGGATGGCTCCTATGAAAAACATACCTCTCTCAGCTCTCCCAAATTTTCATGGATTATCTACTGAAGATCCGGATGAGTTTATATTTGAATTTGACATTTTGTGTAGAAGCTATGACTACACTACCACTATGCAGAATCTTAAACTGTTTCCAGCTACATTAAAGGGTAATGTGTTAAGATGGTTCATGAGCCTTGGTGGAGAAAAAAATTCAACATGGGTACAAATGAGGCAGATTTTCCTGAACAAATACCAAGACTACTGTCAAACAAGGGAATGAACAGAGGAACTATTCAAGATGTCACATAAGGAGGACGAGACCCTTGAAGACTTTGTGGAGCGACTCCAATATAATCTACAAAGGTCTGGACATCCGGATGTGAGTAAGGACATTCTGAAAACCATTTTTCTAAAAGGAGTTAGAGAATATTGTTTAGATATGCTGAATATGCTTGGCAAGGGAGATATATCTAATGAATCCTATGAGGACAATGTAGATCTCTGCAAAAGATGTTCTCGAGGATATACAAGGAATAAGTCAGCTACCAAGGATACCACTTTTTCAAGGGTACAGAAATCAGCCAATGGAGGAGCAATAAGAGAAGAAATAGGTAATCTGTTAGAAAATTTCAAAACAGAGATGATTAACTCTTTTTCCTCACAAATGGATACTTTGCAAGTCAAACAGAAACAAGCAAAATCAGAGCAAGAATTGTGCATTTTCTGTCCGAAATGCAGAAAGAAACATCCACCAAGGGAGTGCCCACTAAACAGTGTCCAGGTATGCCTTATTTGTGAATTAGACCATGCCACTGACCAATGTCCCTCTCTACTAGGTGTAAAAGCATCAATGAAGGTAACTAATGAGGAAGTAGAGGCTATCTATCTAATAACACAAAGACGACAATGGCAGCCAAGAGGTCAAGGTATGAACTCTCAATTCTCTCCTCCATCATTTAATTATTGGAACAATCAGCTACCATATGGCCAGACGAATGCCCCCCCCTCCAAATCAAATGCCACCCTCTTATCAGGATCCCAATGCATGGTCACCTATTCCCCAACAACAGAATCACTATGGGAAATGGAACCCATATGGGAGAGGCCCTCAACAACAACTCAGTTACCAAATCTATCACCAACCAAACCCCTATCAACAACAGTTCCAACCCCCGTACCAGCAACAACAACTGAAATTTCCTCCCAATGCCTCACCAAACAATCCTCCCTTACAACCTTAGATGCCTATGAAACCTAACCCAAACCCAAATAATAAGGTTGTTCAGAACATAGACATACATAATGTGCCAGCCTTATATATTACTCTTATGCCTTGTGATGAAATAAAATTAAGATCAGGGAGAATAGTTGAGCCAATAATTGAAGATGCTCCATCTTCATAATCAGATAAGGAATCAGAGGAGATACCATCTGTTGATACAGAAGAAATTGACCAACCCATTATAGAATCAGCAGACCCACCATTCTCTAAAAGACTGAAAATTACCAAGCCTGTGGAATTACCATCTTTCAATCTCCTAGGAGAATTGCAAAATCTGCACGTTAATATTCCACTACTGCAAACGATAAGGGATGTCCCTATTTATGCCAAGACTGTGAGGGACCTATGTATCAGAAAACCTGGATGAAAACCTAAAGATCCCCTCACAGTGCATGTAGTGGGGAATTTGTCTGCGTTGATGTTAGGCAAAACTCCACCTATTAAATATGGCAACCCAGGAAACCCTATAGTAACTGTTAAAATTGGACAGACATCTATTCCACATGTACTAGTTGACTTAGGGGCAACAATAAACATCATGCTAATAGAAACTACACAGTTGTTGCAACTCAGAACACAAATTCGACCTACTCCTACTTTTCTAGAATTAGTTGATCACTCTACCATCAAACCAAAAGGAGTAATCGATGATTTAGTCATTTCAGTGGACTCGTGGGAGTATCCTGTTGATTTTTTCGTTTTGCAACCCAAAATCTGTCTGGGAGGCCATCCTCTAATTCTAGGACGACCATGGTTAGCTATAGTTGATTATTTCATTGGTTGTAGATCTGGTTCCATGACCATCTCTGATGGTTATGACACAAAAAAACTTACCCTATATCCCCATGCTACACCCAGTGCAGAACCTGGAAATTCTCTATGGATGGACATTGAGGATGGAAGTGCTCTACCTGTCTAAACTATAGGAAAGGCCTCGAGTTTTAAATACCAGATGGAGGATGAGTTAATCAACTGCTTTATTTGCGACCCCTATGCTGTTACACAGAACACGCACAACAGATTGATCAGAGTCTTTGACCCTATTGCCCAGGAAGAAATGAACTCGGAAATGTTCTCAAGAACCACTGACAATCAAATTGATTCAACTGTAACTACAACCATTGTGACAACGAATGTTGTAACAGAAGATGATGAAACAACAATAGCTAAATTATTTCCTAGAGTCGTATCTAAGAGCGTCACTATGGAAGTCGAACCTGGAAAAACCTTGAACATCAATCCCGATCTCTCCACTGCTGAAACTCGTCGATTGATGAAATTACTAACTGAACATAAAGAATCATTTGTCTAGGATTACATGGATATGAAAGGCATTCCCTCTGAACTATGCACCCACCATATATACATCAAAGAAGAATGCTAACCCATTTGCCAACCGCAAAGGAGGATGAACCCAAACCTTAAAGAAATTGTTAAGGAAGAACTTCAAAAACTTCTCAACGTCGGATTCATCTATCCTATATCAGACAGTGAGTGGGTATCACCATTAGTTATTGTGCCTAAAAATAATGGTAAGTGGAGTGTGTGTGTGGACTATAGAGCCCTGAATAAGGCCACACAGAAGGATCATTTCCCTCTGCCATTTATTGATCAGGTTTTAGACAACCTAGCCGGAAAAAAATTCTTTTCTTTCCTAGATGGATTCAATGGCTATAACCAGATACAAATTGCCCCATAGGACAAAGATAGGACCACCTTTACCAACCCTTGGGGTACATTTTCCTACAAGGTTCTCCCATTTGGCTTATGTAATGCACCAGCCACTTTCCAGAGAGTTGTGATTGGTATTTTCTCTGATATGGTGAATGACTGTATGGAAATATTCATGGATGACTTTACACCTTATGGTACTGATTTCGAAGAAACTTTGTCTAATCTGGAAAAAGTGCTCAAAAGATGTAGACAATATCATCTTTCTTTAAGTATAGAAAATTTCCATCTGATGATGTGCAAAGGGGTAGTGCTGGGACACTTCATCTCTTATGCAGGGATTCAGGTAGATCCTGCCAAAATCCAGGTAATTTTGGACATTCTAACTCCATCAACTCAGAAAGAGGTAAGAAGTTTTTTAGGGCACGCCGGGTGTTACAGGAGATTCATTACAAATTTCTCTAAACTTTCCTCTCCATTGTTTTTTCTACTAACAAAAGATGTTGAATTTCATTGGACTGACAGCTGTGACTTGTCTTTTGCAGATCTGAATTTTTTTTTGTCTACAACTCCCATCTTGAGAGGGCCCAATTGGGATTTTCCTTTTCACATTTCTTCAGATGCCTCAGACACTGCAATTGGTGTAGTATTAGGGCAACAGGAGGACAAAGAACCCTACGTTATCTACTATATTAGCAAGAACATGGCTACTGCTAAGTTAAATTACACAGTTATTGAAAGAGAATTCTTGGCAGTAGTTTATGCAATCAATAAATTCAGGCGTTATGTAACTGGTTATCCCACTTTTATTCATATTGATCATACAACCATTAAATATATAATGAATAAACCTATTACTAATGCCCGAGTGACAATATGGTTGTTACTACTGCAAGAATTTGACATCACTATAGTGGATAGACCAGGAAAAGAAAATGTGGTTGTTGATTTTCTCTCAAGATTACATATAAATGATGATAATTCACCTRTAGAWKATTCCTTTCMTGATGAAMATTTGTTTKYAGTATCTDCTCACTCACCTTGGTATGYAGACATTKCTAATTATTTGGTTGCAGGGAAGGTACCTCCACATCTATCTCCTCGAGAAAGAAGGAAGATTATTCAAAAGAGTGCTAGGTATAGTTGGATAGGAGGATACCTCTTCTACAAAGGCCTGGACCAAGAAATCAGGAGATGTGTGAGGGATGATGAAGTTTATGATATGATGAAAGCTTGCTATGATGGCCCTTGTGGGGGTCATTTTGCTGATAAAAGGACCGGGCATAAAATATTAAGGATGGGCTATTTTTGGCCCAGCATATTTCAAGATGCCAAGAAGTATGTCCAAGCTTATGATAGTTGCCAACGCATGGGTCAACCAACTCATAGGGATGAGATGCCTCTCCAGTATCAGGTAGTGTTAGAGCCTTTTGAGAGATGGGCCATGGATTTTGTAGGACCCATTCACCCACCTTCCAATCAGAAAGTCTATATATTGGTCTGTACAAATTACATGACCAAGTGGGTGGAAGAAAAAGCACTTATTAGAGCCTCAGAAGAAGTTGTCTTAGCATTCTTGTTTGAAGATATATTTGTTAGGTTTGGCGTTCCCAGAGAATTAGTAACTGATGGAGGACCCCCTTTCACATCATATAAATTTGAAGCTCTACTCAATAAATATCATGTTTTACATAAAATAGATTCTCCATACCATCCACAAGGAAATGGCCAGGTGGAAAGCACAAACAAATTTATCGAAGCCATTCTTACTAAAACAGTGAGAGAAAATTGTAGGGATTGGTCTGACATATTGCATGAAGTTCTATGGTCTTACCGAACTACTTGGAGGAGAACAACTGGTTTTTCTCCTTACAAGCTGGTATATGGAAAAAGCCCTATTTTCCCCATTGAATTTGAAATCAAAACCTTAGGAACTGCATCAGTAGTCAAACTCGACTTGACTGTGGCATAGAAAGCCAGACTGCAGTAGCTCAACGAGCTTGATGAAAAGCGTTTGGATTCCATCCATAAAACCACAGTGATTCAACAACAAAGAACAAAATGGCATGACCGAGTCATCAAGAAGAAATTATTCCAGAAAGGAGATTGGGCTTGTTGTATGATTCGCGCTTTAAAGAATTTCAAGGTAAGCTGTGTACGCGATGGCTAGGGCCTTATGAGGTAGACACCATTTTTCCCAATGGGACAATTCGATTGATTACTATTGATGGATCCAATACACAGTTACATGAAAATGGTCATCGCTTGCGTCTGTATCAGCGTCCACTGTCCAAGGCAGAATTCAAAACTAGATGTACAGTTGATACAGGTTATCAATTCTTAAATGGAAAGGAGCTTTCTCCTTCCCCTTCTGAACTTTAGGACTTCTTTTGCTTATACCTTGTATATAAATAACCTCAACAAAATTTTCATTCCTCTGTTTTTAGTTGAAATTTCTCCATTTTCTTTACTATGCTAATAAAGCTTTGAAAGGTATCAGGCATTTATGTGTGTGCAGGTGGATCGATGAACAACAAGGTTGAGTAGCACAAAACGAGTCAAAAGATTAGTTCATGGAAGTTGAAAAACTTCCTAGAAACTAAGTAATGTAGTGTTTGGCCGATTTCAATGCTATTACACCCCTTTTTTGCTAAATTAGCCGATTTCCATGTTGTTACACCTTCTTCCGATAAATTGGCCAATTTCCATGCTGTTACACCTTCCTCTGATAAATTGGCCAATTTCCATGTTGTTACACCTTCTTCCGATAAATTGGTCGATTTCCATGTTGTTACACCTACCTCCGCCATTTTTGTCAAAGATCCTGCTGATACACTAATTGTTGTTATTCTTTCTTGCCACTTCACTCTTTCTTTTTTGCATTTTTGTCGATGTTGCGGCTCCAACCCTCCAATCTTTCCATGCCACAACACCACTAATTAGACAATATTGATGTTGTCTATCCAAAAATGTTGCTTCATAATGACTTGACGTCACATCTGGCGATTTCCAGTTGGCTAACTACAGTAAGGACTCCCTCTCTGCTCCAGTTGTCATTTCTCTCATGATCCTTCATCATGTCAGTTGTTTCGTGCAACTCATATGGCGGTTGGATTGTGCAATTACTCCGACAGGTCGTTATGTGCGGTAAGATATGAGGTATGTGATTAATCCTATGTGTTAAAGTAATGAAGATATAAAAGAACAGTTTCCTATTTACTAACCGGTTCTCATAAATCGATGCACCTGGAGCCAATCCGCTTAGTTGGGGGGGAAACGTAAATCTAGCCCTCCATACTGAATTTTATACACACCTCCACCACCTTTCTGTCCACACTTCTTTTTACTGAGACACTGAATTCTTTCTGCAAACCACGTTCGAGCTTGTTGCGTCTCTTATTTAGGTGATTGTTTCTCCTCCTACGTTCATGTTAGACTCTCAAGCAAGATCATGGGAGGATCAGCTCTGAGATATGAACCCACAACTCTGGACAGTTTGCTGCTACACCCAGAGGCCTACCAAATATTTCTCCAGGCCGGCTGGATATCATATTTTAAGAAGTTGAAAGGGTTTAATGAGGACGAGGTATTGGAGTTTAGTCAAAATCTTACCGAAGGGTATTGTAACGACGCTTGATTATTAAGCATAATTAATTTAATAATAATCCTAAAAGATTAGCTAAACTGTATTTATATCTTAAAATAACATTTCTAATTGGATATTATTAAATAGTGTTCATGAGGGTAAATGATTGATTTGATTATTAATTAATTCATTAATTAATTAAGTATTAAATTAATGGTTAATAATAAAAATATAATACTAATTTAAGATTACGTTCCTGTAAATGGAAACATTTAATGAATGGGATAAGGCATTTAATAATGGGATAAGGCATTTAATGAATGGGATAAGGCATTTAATAATGGGATAAGGTCTTTAAGAATGGGATAAGGTATTAGGTGGGGGAGTTAATGAAGGGAAGGCAGTGAAGGAGGAATAAGGGTGGGGGAAAGGAGTTGAGAGGGGGATCGATTATTCATTCTACGAGAGGGAAGAAAGGATTTTGGGGGAGAGCTCTGAGCTTGGAGTATTGGGCAGAGTGGAATTTACAGTGCACCGGGGGGCTGCTGGAGGTTTTGGGCTCGGAGGGCTAGGATATCCGTTGATATCCTAGGGCTAGGCACTACTAGTCGGCAGGGAGGTTGGTTTTGGGTGGTGTCTTATAGAGCAAGCTAAAGGAGCAAGCTAAGGGAGCAAGCTAAGGAAGCAAGCGACAGCATCAGAGTTAAGGTATTTCTTTGAAAATTTATGCATTATTTTGTATAAAAATTGTTATTGAATTTTATTACTATGAAAAATAGATGGCGAATGTGCCAAATTAAGTAAATTTTAAATTTACTGTAGTGTTGTAATTCAATGTTTTTTTTTTATTAATTTAGAGCCATTACAATTGGTATCAGAGCCTAGGTTTGAAATATTGGGCCTAAAGGGCCAAAACTCCAAGCTCAAATTGCCTCCGCTTAACCTGCAAACAACTCCAAACCCTAACTGCTGCAAACAAAACACGAGAAATGGCATTAGACAGTAAAAATAAAATAAAAATTGCAAACAATAAAATGTTCATGGAAAGTAGGAAATAATTAATGAATATGGCTACTCAACTCTCTGAAAAGAAACTGAGGAAAAATAATTCTTATTAATTAATTCCGGATTGTAATTACTGGTACTTCATTAGTAAAAAAAAAAAAGGGGGGGGGGCGCTACCATTCTCAACTGTTTGAATACCAAATATCTATGTCAATTGGTAATTTTTAGGTATTTATAATCAAGATTTTTTTTTTTAGAAAATGTTAAGAAAAGAGAATAAAACAAGCAACTAGAACTAGGGTTGTTACACTTTCGGAAAGACGTTATTTACTCCTATTTCGTAATCTTTTATATAGATATGATGGACATGAATTTAATCTTTTGAAAAGACCCCAGACTCAAGTGTTTGTTTTCTATCACTAGGTGGGTTCTAAGACTCATTGACTGATCTGGACTCTGTTCTGTTACGCTCAATGGCAGCCTAATAAGGATCTACCTATGCAAGGTGCACTGCCATCTTTCGGCCAGACCTTGATAGAATTTTTGTATTCTTATGTTACATAATATAAGTTTCTTCCTTTATTTACAAAAAAAAAAAAAAAAACCATATAACCTACGCTATGGAGATCTTAATTTTATTTATAATCATTTTATAACCTTCCTTTATTTAAATTAATCATCTTAATTTTAATTTATAATCTTAAGCATGTATCCAATTAGGGCCGTTACACCACTTAGGAATGTGCTGAGAATCGAGACCCAGGTAGCTGTGGTAAACTCCTACCAATTTGCCACCATAACCGAACCCATTGTAAAACTCAGCAATCATATTAACCAAAACCGAGTCCAGATGATTCATACAAATAATCTGTAGATCCCTTCGGCTGTTGTATATGTGTGTTGGACCGTTAATTGACCTCCACTATTACACACATTCTCCTCCAGACTATTTTAGTATGGCTATTAATATTAAAGAAAAGACACTAAAAGGCAATATTACTCATCTAGGAATTAGGGATTTGAGATCATTTACCCCAGCAGCATAGGGAAACACACAGGAAAAACAAAAAAAAAATATTCACCAAAGAAATGAACTGAAATAGAAAATAAACTCCATGGAAACCCGAGTCAATAGGGGTTTTACATTTATTTTTCCGTATGGAATGCACCAAGGCCACTTTAAAGCTAATAAAATTTTAGAAACCCTGAGGAAGAAAGAAAGCAGAGCGGAATTTCTGCAAAATCACAGAGCTCAATCCAATCTTATAAATTTTGGCCTGGCCTTATCAAGTTAAGACAATGGCCTGTGGGCGTCAATCAGGCAATTGCAATGGTGGATCCTGTGACGGGGCAGAACAGGACTCGTTCTCCTGTTCTTCCTCATTGTGCAGCAATGGAAGAAAGCAGAACAAACCCATAGAAAACAAAAGGTTGTGCTCAAAATGCAAAAAGAAGGAAACCCGAGTGAAGGCTAACCAGATAGAATCAGTATGTGGCGATTGCCTTCACACCGGTATCTTGGCAAAGTTCAAGGGGGCAGTCAATTCCCATGGCATGATCTTACCAACAGATAAAGTACTCGTGGCTTTTTCTGGAGGACCAGCTTCCAGGGTTTCTTTAGAGTTCGTAAAAGAAATTCAATCCAAAGCACAGAGAGATTCAGATGCAAGTAGAGACAGTATTCTACATGTGTTCCACGTTGGAATAGATTTTTTGGATGAGAGTACAACATTGCTAGTTGATTCTCACGAAGCTTGTCAGTTGATTGAAGAGATCAAGTTCATTGTTTCTGGTAAAGAAAATCTAGGAGAGCAGACGCATATTGTCCCCATTGAAAGCATCTGGTCCGATGCTGCAGATTGCAAAGAAAAGCTGTTGGATTTGTTAGGAAGTGTGCATGACACAACTGGAAAGGAAGATCTGTTGGGTTACCTTCGAATGCAAGTTTTACAGAAGGTTGTTGTAGAACATGGCTATAGCAAGTTGGTATTAGGACTCTGCACATCAAGGATTGCAACACATGTAGTTGCCTCAACTGTAAAGAGAAAGATCATATTTTTAAAGGACTCGGACGTATTGACATTAAAAGCTACAGGCCAGGATTGCACAGTCAGAACTAAGAAATACAAAGTAGATGGACTAAAATGTTGCAGTATGGTATCCGTACTGCATAGATAATCCATACAGAACAGGTTAATCCTACCGAATCTTACTGCTATGAAACCCCCAAAAATAAAAATAAAAAAAGAAATACCTAACGCCTATTTTTCCATCAAATCCATGATCAGAAAACTCCATGCCTCAACGAAAATATTTTTATAGGAACGAAAATGTTTTCCACTTTTCCAGCCTTATTTATACAAGTATTCAATGTGCTACAAAGTGTAAAAAAAAAAAAAATTGCAGAAGGAATTAGAATATATACTAGAATATGTATATTGTTGAGGTGATTAGGTCCAGAGTCCAGCTCCTTGGTTCCTGGCGTGCGTGCTTAAAGGAGAATATACGAAGCTGTGGAATTCCCATGGAGGAGAGGGTTAACCATGGCGAGCCTGCTCCCTCACGCCTCCTCGCACAGCCACAACAAATGAGGGAGAAGCTGAAGAGTTAGGGTTTAAAAGTGATGGTCTTTTTTTATTTCAAATAAGGAGAGCGAAGGGCACGTGGGTCGCATGCAAGCCCCATGTTGCCTACGTGTGAGTCTTCGGGCAAGTGGGTGGCATGCAATCCCTGCGTTGCCAATACAGAGTTTTTTATTGTATTTTATTTGCTTAATTTTAATTTTAGTTGTAACATTATATGTTAAATTATTTATTAAATTATCATTTTTATTAATGCACCTTTTAAATTAAATTATCATTTTATTAATACGCTTTTTTAATGATTAAAATTTCATATATTTTTTATTTATTTATTAATTAAAATTTAATTTTATAATTTATTTAAAAATGTTAATATGCTAGTATAAAATTAAATTATAAAAAAAAAAATAAAAAAAAAATATATATATAATTATAAGTTTTAATTTAAATAATATAAGACAAAGAAAAATTTATGAGTCCATGGGAATTGAACCCCGAAACTCCTTCCACCGTGAAAGTCTTTACAAAATCCGCCCTACCAACGCGCCATGCGTTGTTTCTTTTACAAATAATTTCACAAATAAATACTTTAACTGTCATACCCAAGACCACGTGCCAAGCTATCAAGCGCCTTTTAGAGCCATACAGGTCACATGCCAAGCTATCAAGCGCCAAAGACATAAATGGAGGAGCCCACAAAGGGACGTATGTGCTCAACGCGGCGTCTTGAGAAGAACACCAACGTCGAAGGATACATAGCGCTGGTGAACGCCGAAACATGGTTGGTAATTGTGGATGGTTATTCAAGTTGCCACAGTTTAATCCTATTTAAACTAGGACAAGCGAGAAGGAGGCAACATATGCACTAGGAGCGTAAGCATAGAGGCGCAAGGCTAACATAGCTATAGGGAAAAAAACCAATAGTTGTTTTCGTAGGGGCAAAGAAACGAAGCTTAGATGCTTAAACCTAACCCTAACCGAGCCAATCTCATAATGGAGTAATGTTTGTTTACAGACAAGTAAAGAAAACTTACGCCTAACCCCATTTCTAAAGTTTAGTAGCACCAATTTAAAACATCCTGGAACTCACCCTGACAACTTTGGTTGATGCAGGTCAAAGCACACAGGATGGTCAGGACTCGAGGAGGTCGAGGCGGGGAAGCGTCGTCGCAAGCACTGCCAGCGCCACCACCACCATCGCCTGGGCTAGCCCTCATACTGCGCTCATTGGAAGCCATCAACGAGACTTTAAATGGGCGACAACCGGCAGGGACTGAAGCGGAACCCCCACCGCCTGGAATGGGTAATCCAGAAGCGTCAAGGGATTCAGGGGTAGGACCTCCACCTGAAGACATCACGCAAGAGTTGCAAAAGATCAAACTTCCAGAGTTTTCTGGATTTCACGTCAGTGAACGCGCAGAAGCATGGTTGGAAGGCATGACCAGGTGTTTTTCCCTAAGGGAATATGTGTCCAATTCAAAGGCAAAGATTGACATTTTTCAGTTAAGGGACAGCGCCTTGAACTGGTGGGGAAACCTGGAAAGACAACTGCACCTTACCCTAGACACGGTATCTTGGGAACTTTTCGAGGAAAGGTTCAGGAGGAAATATCTACCGACGTACTACGAGGAGCAACAGGTTGGGGCATTTCATGCCTTAATACAGGGAAACAAAACGGTAGAAGCATACGAGATCAGGTTTATGGAACTCGTCAAATATGTGTCGTATATGGATAATGACCAACGACAGGAAGAGCGCTTCATCTATGGATTGAACCCCAGGATAAGAGCTATGGTGAGGATGTGGAAGCCGTCTTCAGTAGCGGAGGCGGTGGAAAGTGCGTGTTACGTGGAAGAACATATGACCTTGACTGGGGGTGCAAGATCGACATTTCTGCATCGCCCTGGATTTGTAGGAAAGGCCCATGCAGACATTTCCTAGGGGAGGGGGCTCAAGGCCACCGCCTTATGGTAACAGATTCACGCCAAGAACAGTAGCCACAGGGATTTCAATGGCAGCGAGTGCAGCATCTCGTTCATCGCCAACGGTGCAGACAGGACCACGACCATTTCAGGGGACAGTGAGGAGGGGCAGGGGTTCCAGGGGAAGGAACTTGTTTCAAAGACAGACACATAACAGTGCACAGGTTCAATCTGGTGTTACCTGTTGGGGGTTTGGGGCACCCCATTACCAGCGTGACTGCCCGGAGTTACAATCAGGGTTCGTGCACAGAGAAGGAAAGGTGCCGATGGGGAGAGCAAGTAGCAGCCACCATATTCACGCAGCAGTTAATAACCTCCAGGCCGAACATCAATCCACGGTGGTGGAGTCGTCAGGTACGCTAAATCATATCAATGTTAAGATTTTGTTTGATTCTGGTGCGACAGATAGTTTCATTTCACCATCTACATTAGAAAAGAGTGGGTTGGCAGCCTACGAGCACGATGACTTTAAACAAGTCGAGATGGCTTCGGGAGAAAAACAAGCAGTAGGACCTAGTGTCGATAATTGCATAGTAGACCTGGGAGTGTGTACTACCAGGTTGAAAGTATACGTCACTGCTCTTGGGATGTATGACCTAATCATTGGAATGGATTGGTTAACGGCCCATCGAGCTTTGGTAGATTGTTTCGCAAAGAAGGTGCTTTGTTTCGACGATGAAGGAAGACCAATAGAGATCCAGGGTGTACAGAGAAAAGTTTCGTTCCGCTTTATATCAACTATGAAGGTCAAGCGATGCTTGAGACAAGGGTGTCGACTTTATGTAGTAGAGGCAGTGAAAGACAGGAAGGGACCCTCATTAGATCAGTATCCGGTCTTGTTAGAATTCCAAGATGTTTTCCCGAACGA
>ML809541.1:53191-81736 GCA_009831015.1 Picea engelmannii | reverse complement strand
TTTATAAAAGACTAGTCTTGCTGACTGGATTGGATGCATACATAAAATACTAAAGGATGACAGTTTGATTATTAGTACATGTACGAGAATTGTATGTACTAGATACACATACATTTCTTGTACATATACACTAGTATGTATGAAATTCCTTGACTTACTTACTAATAATGTCGGTTACTTGTTATGAATGTGTGAACCATGTTCTTGTTCTTTGTACCATAAGATACCTTAACTTCGGGACGAAGTTTCCTGAAGGGTGGGTGTATGTAATGAACCTTGATTATTAAGCATAATTAATTTAATAATAATCCTAAAATATTAGCTAAACTGTATTTATATCTTAAAATAACATTTCTAATTGGATATTATTAAATAGTGTTCATGAGGGTAAATGATTGATTTGATTATTAATTAATTCATTAATTAATTAAGTATTAAATTAATGGTTAATAATAAAAATATAATACTAATTTAAGATTACGTTCCCGTAAATGGGAACATTTAATGAATGGGATAAGGCATTTAGTAATGGGGTAAGGCATTTAATGAATGGGATAAGGCATTTAATAATGGGATAAGGTCTTTAAGAATGGGATAAGGTATTAGGTGGGGGAGTTAATGAAGGGAAGGTGGTGAAGGAGGAATAAGGGCGGGGGAAAGGAGTTGAGAGGGGGATCGATTATTCATTCTATGAGAGGGAAGAAAGGATTTTGGGGGAGAGCTCTGAGCTTGGAGTATTGGGCAGAGTGGAATTTACAGTGCACCGGGGGGCTGCTGGAGGTTTTGGGCTCAGAGGGCTAGGATATCCGTTGATATCTTAGGGCTAGGCACTACTAGTCGGCAGGGAGGTTGGTTTTGGGTGGTGTCTTATAGAGCAAGCTAAAGGAGAAAGCTAAGGGAGCAAGCTAAGGAAGCAAGCGACAGCATCAGAGTTAAGGTATTTCTTTGAAAATTTATGCATTATTTTGTATAAAAATTGTTATTGAATTTTATTACTATGAAAAATAGATGGCGAATGTGCCAGATTAAGTAACTTTTAAATTTACTGTAGTGTTGTAATTCAATGTTTTTTTTTTTATTAATTTAGAGCCATTACAGGTATTCAATGGTGAATGGGGTAAGGATTCTAGTGTCAGAAGAAAGCATTGCTGCTGTAACAGGGTTGCCAAGAATAAGAGACTGATGGTTTCACAGAAAAACACATCTTCCGGATGCACAGAAGGGTTTCCTCGTCAACACTAAGAAAGGTCAGACCAAAGGAAGAGGTGAAGATGTCAATTCCTTACCAGAGCCATGGGGGAAAGTCGCAGAATTTCTTAAAAGGTACATTACCCGCGAAGGTCGATACCAAGTTGTTTATTTTTGTGATTTCATCTTATTATCACATCTGCGACATCAAAAATAATTAAACATTCCTTATTTTCTCCTCCATTCATTGCATAACATGGCTTATTTTGTAAAAAAATCCAAGAACCCCAAGAACTGCATTTCCAATCATAGACTCATCAGCCTATTAATTCGTAGAGGTATGGGCATTTCCAATAACCTATTACCTACTGTAGCAGACCAGCCACATTCTATGCATACAGATATGACTGCACCAGTCCTTGAAAACACAACCCATGGACCTCTTCCAGAGCCTTTTCCCTCAGCTGCAACAACAGTCCAAACCCCTACTGTTGTTGTCCGTAAGATGACTTAGAAAAGAAACCGCATAACCCAAAGCCATCCTGGCACTAGACAGATAAGCCTTGACGAATTTTCATTGCAACAACCTATAGATGTGGTTGAACAAACAGATGAACAACCAACCACTCGACCAAGACATGTATCACAACACTTGGCTGCAACACCTATCATTGAAAACTTACACCCTTCCTCTGAAAAGAAAACCACTGCTCCTATCTCTGGATCACCGAGAAAGAGAACAAGGTCAGCACGGTCCATTGCAACACCTATAATTGAAAACCTACCCTCTTTCTCTGAAAAGAACACCCCCGTTCCTATCATTGCATTACCTAAAAATAGAGCAAGGTTAGCACGGTCCACTGTAACATCAAGTCTGCTTCCCTCCTCTGTTGTGGCATTAACATTCACACAGAACCCTCCTATTGCTGCAACAGCCGATTAAGCACCTACTATCATTACCAGTGCATCTTCTCAGAAAAGAAAACATCCATTTAAGGGAAAACCTCGGAGAGCCCTTGACCAAATTGGATCAACAAAAAATCAAATCCCTCTAGCTGTTGTGATAGAGAATTCTACAGAGGTATGAATACCAGGTTTTACTTTATGCACAAAACTTCAGGAAACTATTCTCTCCTTTCAGAATGAATGTACTCAAATCGCAGCAGAATCATCGGCTCCGCCTGATGATTCTGCACATCACACGTCCATTGACGATGTCCAAATCATCATAGACACTTGTATCCCAGAATATCCTCCTTGTGTGGTTGAGGAAGAATGCCATGTTCCTCCTTCAGCAACGAAGAAGAAAGCCCCTACTTTTGTTTCTATTTTACCTAGGAGAAGAACCAGTTCCACCAGGTCTCTCGAAGCTGCAATTGGATGGTAAGATGTGGAACAGGCTATTCCTATTCTTCGTCCACTATCCTCTATGGTTGATGCAGGGATGGTTCCAAATGAACCAACTGTCCAAGTGGTGACTGTTCCACAAGAACTAGTCCTAACAGACACATTTTTTACACAAGAACCAACTGCTCCACAGAGGATTGTCCCACCAGAGCTAGTAATACAAGAACCAACTGTCCATGTCGAGACTGTTCCATAAGAACCAGTCCCGACAGACGCAATTGCTACATAAGAACCATTTGTTCCACAGATGACTGTCCCACCGAAGCCAGTAATACAAGAACCAACGGTCCATGTCGAGATTGTTCCATAAGAACTAGTCTTGACAGACACAATTGTTACACAAGAACCAACTACACAGCATGTTGAGGATGTGCCACTTGCCCAATTGTTTGCCCAAATAGAGAGAAAGATCAAGAATACAGAAAATTCCGGAATCGCTACCCTAATAACAGAGAATGATAACCTCAAAGTAGAGTTAAATACCCCGAAACAAGAGGTGGAGGCTGCTCGACAGAAGAATCCAGAAGGGATAACCTTGGACATCCTAGCACTGACAAAAGTTGTTATGGATAGAAACAAAGAACTCATGTTATTTGAGTGTGGAAACATTTACTTTGAGGCAGGATATGAGGTAGTCAAAGTTCCAGTCGCTAAAGGACCAACAACTGTCTCAGTCAAGACTGAACATGAACTTACTGCTACAAAAAAATTAGTAAAACAGAGGAGATCTAAACGTCATAAATCAGTTGCTGGTATACCAGAAGCTTGCCAAAAAAAACCTTTCAAACAAGAACCTTTGTTTCCTTCACGAGTTGTTACTCGAGCAACTCAAACTGATTCTTTTCTCAAAGATAAAGAAACTCAAAAAGATTGTTGACACAACATTTTTCAATACCGACACTTAGCAATTTCTCTTAGCAATTTTTCACTAGAGGTGACAGTTATCTACTTTAGCTACAAAGTAAGGTTTGAATGTGTTTTGCATGAGGACATGCAATGTCTTCAGTTGGGGGGCATGTTAGGACCCATAAATGTCCCTTTTTCACTACATCTTTTGCCCATTCAACCTTCTCATTCCTAAGCTAAATGACTATTATAATGAGTACCAAGACCCTTTTTCCCAAGGTATGAACTATTCATCTTGCTTTTATATTTTCATTTACTTAACATGTTTGATTGGTAACGTTCACATATTTTACCCATGAAATGATTTAACTAATGATCAAAATGCTTAGAACAACCCACTTAGAGAAACTCGTTAGTGTTACAACTATGCGCCAATCTTGGAAGTTGTTACATGACTGCTGCAACGGATGCCACCAATCCTGGAAGTTGTTACACAACTACTACAACAAAAGCTCGTCAATCCTAGAAGTTGTTACAACAGACGCCACCAGTCCTGTTGTTACACAACTCCTGCAACACCTGCTGATTAGATATGCTGGCTCATGATGTTGATCAAGGAGAGTTCTAGATTTTGTATTAATGATATCAAACGAACAACTTGAGAATCAGGGATTCTCAATACTGTTTTATTTATGTTCTACTGAATGACTCTGACTTTAAATAGGAGAGCTTTTGTAATGAAAAGGGTTGTTAGAGTTTTTTTACTCGAGAAAGAAAAGTAATGCTTATTGTACACAAACATTTTTTGGCAATTGAATGAATGAGTGGATTGAATTCTTTTAGCAGACTGTAACCCATTTCTTTGAGCGGATTCAGTGAGAAGGAAAGGGCCCACCTTCCTCACCGATTCCCCTCTGTTTTGAATTCTAGATTAGTTGTTTTAAATGTGAATGATTTAACTGTTAGACATTTCTAGAATACAACTATTGTTACAATTTAGTTTCTTATTGTCAGATGCGCATAAACTTGTCTCATGAGAATTAGAAGTCGATTGTTGAACATTGCTGGAGAATTGCTTTCCCTTTTTCTGCATTAAGTTAAAATCTTGTTTCCGAGAAATAAAAGTGTGAAGTACTTTCTGGAAATAAGTAGATTTCCTTTCTGCAACTAGTATAGAACTTCTTCCTGCAAAAGTAAATTAGAAAGTTAGATTAGAGTAGGAAATCCAGGGTTCTTATACATTCATCAGTTTAGATTGCAATTATGATTTCAAATCTATAGAACTCCAGTTGTATCAACACAACTGTGTTAGTGATAATGTTGTTTTTTTTTTAAACTTCCCTACTACAATTACATTTGAGATGCTTTCATAATCTAGCATATACTGTGCACAATTATCTTGAAATAACAGACTTCCCTAGGTTGACAATTTATATTGAGCACTTTGATTTTCTATTCAATTAGACAACTAAAGTGCCCAACAAAAGGCTCAATAGATTTGCGCTCTTTCTCTTGAACTTAACAATTGGAAGAATTCTTCCGCGCACCCTTTGCACTCGTTCATCAACTCTAGAGCTTAAGTGGTTCTCGGTCTCTGACTACCTCGCAAAGAGCTTGTGCATACGGGCACTATCTCTCCTAAGATTTAATAGACTACTTCATCCAGGGGACTCAGAACAACTAGGAGTTTCGACATGCATACGTGAAACTGTGCCCAAGGTCGACGAACTCACAGTTCGTGGCTCTATCTTAAGCCACCACAGGGCTCAAGCATTTACGAGTACAAGTCATGTCTGAACCATATAATTTCTTACTTGACTAATTACATAATCAAGCAGAAATAAAAGGGATACAGTATAATCATCAAGCAATCATGCACATCCCTAAAAACATTCACATTATATCCATTTTTATTACATAGTTACAGCTCAATTACACAGGGTAGGAAAATACTTATCTATTATAAGTTGCAGCCAACTAACTGGTTGTGGGTGTGTGCCTTTCCACCAAACCATAGGCACAGAAGCATTCATCCTTATCACTCTGGCCACCCCCGTGCCAAGCCATAATATCACTAGGGAACTATTCCATCTCTCAGAGACCTCCTCTCTGTCACAATATCCCTGCGAGGTTTTTCAGATGCTTCCTCGTCATCAAGCTCGCATTCAGGTCCTTCAAATCATGTTCTCTCCACTTCCTTTTGGTTCATACATATCTTTCTGAGCTTGCTCTCTCGTCTGGTGTCTCTTCTCTTGTTGTCCCCCTTCCTTAGTTAGAGTTTGATTAGGAGTCTTCTTCTAAATGAAAGTCTCCTAACTAGATTTTAGTTAGAGTTTGATTAGGAGTCTTCTTTTGGTTAGACTAGTGGTAGGCTGACTCAATATTCTTTTCCATGTGTTCTCCTATTCTCTCATATTATTATTTCTTCTAATCTAAAAATCCATTTTTTTTTTTTGTAAGTTAGATAAATATATTAAAACCTTCTAGAGTACAAAAATTACGGTTGGCGATGATCCAGATTTTATGAGTAGAACGAAATGAATACAGATTATTAACATGTCCTTAACACAAAATAACAGAGATACAGTAAAACTGGTTTTCTATTCAATAACGAAATAAGCTGAAACTATAAAATGCAACGAAAACAATCTTGTTGGAATGGTGGCGGCTTATCTTTGAGAAGAGATGTGATGGCTGCACTCAATCGCAAGAAGATGATTACAATGAGGCTCTGAAGGAATTTTTACAACAAGAAGGAATGTCAAAAACCCTAGACATCCAAAAACCTAACCCTAGGAGATGAAGCGCCAAAAGTCAAGTGGGCCCCATTTGGGTAGGTTAGTACATCAACTTCCTGGGGTCGTAACTTTTGCATACGATCTTCATTTTAGGTGTATGATAACCCATTGGAAAGGTATCGTCGAGGAGATTAATTTTAGGCACAATATCTAAGTAATTCTCATATTGCAAACCTATTGTCCCAAAAAACATTGTTTAGGGCCTCAAACGACTCTGGAAGTATAAACTGCTAAAAATAGTAAATTACCAAAATTGTCAGAACATTATTTTGAGCCAATTGGAAAAGGTGGGTGGCCACTGATATCCATATGGATCAATCCTCCCTCCTTAGGAATCAATGGTCTCCATTGTGTTGTGGTCCCCCATCAGATGAGGAAATTTCTGTTGAATTTGGCCCCGGTTCGGCCACTTGCCTTGGTGCAAGAGCTGCCCTACTTTGATGGCTCGATAAAGATGGATCTTTTGTTGTTGAGTGCCCTTAATTTGTGTGTCCACAATATGATCATTGGATTCCTATTGTATGTAGTCTGGGTTGAGCTCTGTTGGTGTCAGTTGTTCTGCTACTTATGAGGTGTCCAATAATGGTGGGAAATAAGGGCGAAGGAGATCCATGTTGAACACTGGGTGCAGGCCAAGGAAATAAGGAATTTTGAGTTCAAAATAATTATCCCCCATAGCATTGGTGATAGTGTACGACCCATAACGGAGTGGGTGAAGCTTCTGATGGGGTCCTGTAAGGAGTTCTTTCTGCAAGTGAAACCAAACTTTGTCGCCCACCTGAAACTTATGTGGCACCCAATGTTGATCATGGCATTGTTTGTACTTGTCATTGGACTTATATAGGATATCCTAAACCTGTTGGCAGATTTGTTGGATCCTCTCAATGAACCGGGTGGATTTGTTATCTTTAGTTGGAGCAGGAGATGAGTCGGTCGAGGTGACTGCAAGGGGAAGTGAAAAATCTATGGAACCCAATGGTTGGAATCCCAACCCCAACTAAAAGGGGTTTTGGTCGATTGAGATATGAAGGGCTCGGTTGTAACTATGATAGACATAGGGAAGGCTCTCATCCCATGTGCAAGGGTGATTTTAATTATACATGCGAAGGATATGCACAATCACTCAATTTACAACCTCGGTTTGGCCATCTGTCTGGGGGTGGAGGGTCGTGGATTTGGTGAGCTTGGTGTCCAGCAGTGACCAGAGGCTTGACCAGAATGTGGTGAGAAATTGATTGTCCTGATCTAAGATAATGGTTTGTGGGATTCCAAAATGTACTCGAACTCATTCAAAGAAGATCTTAGCAGTGGCCTCTGCTGTGATGCTCTTCTTGCAAGCAACCAAAATTGCCATCTTAGAAAAGCGATCAACAACCAAAAAAACACAGTCATTTCACCACTTAGTGGATGGGAGGCCTGACATATAGTCCATTGAGATGGATTCCCATGGCCTATCAGGAGTAGGAAGAGGGGTGTACATGCCCTGTTTCTTAGTGGTCGGTTTGGCAATAACATAGGCAATGCAGGACCTGATATACTTGCTGACCTCTTGTCAATGTTTCGGCCAGTAGAAATGTTTTTGTAGCATTGCCACTGTCTTTTCAACGCCGAAGTGTCCCGCCACCCGACTGTAGTGGGATTCCCATATCAACTTCACTCGCTCGCTTGATGGAACATAGATATGGCCTAGACGACACAACAACCCATCCCGAAGATGGAAATTATCGACAACTACGTTGGCACCCAACAATTGGTATGTGGTGGTGAAGTCCGGGTATATGTCATAGAGTTGGGGTCATCCAGAGGTCCCATGGCCACAAGAGTCTAGAACCGTGGTGAGTGTCGCGACTTGCAGTCTACTGAGGCAATCAACGACGCGATTGTTTCTTCCTATTTTATACTTGATGTTGAGGTGGAATTTCTGCAAGTATGTGGACCACTTTTGATGGCGGCCATTCTGCAATTTTCTTTGTGTCTGCATGAAATGGAGTGGCTTATAATCAATTTGGATGATTGTCTCCTTCCCAAGAATGTAATGTCTCCACTGGCAGCAGTCTTGCACAATGGAGTACATTTCTTTGTCATAAGTAGGGTACTTATGGACAACATCTGATAGTGTCTCACTATGATAGGCCATTGGGTGGCCGTGCTGAGTGAGAACAACACCCACAACATAGTTTGACGCATATGTCTCTATCTCAAAAGGATACTACAGGTCTGGTAGTGAAAGTACTGGGGTTGAGCACAAGCACTACTTCAAATCATCGAACGCTTTTTGTTGGGACCGACCCCACACAAATTTTGCCTTACCACCACCCCTGTTTATTTGGCTGAGGTCCCATGCAATATGGGAGAATCCCAACACGAACCTATGGTAGAAATTGGCAAGGCCCAAGAAGCTCTGAAGCTTAGTGAGTGTTTTTGGGGCTGACCAGTCACGGATGACTTGGATCTTGGCTAGATACACATGTACACCATGTTGATCAATGATGTAGCCCAAGTAATGGACCTTGTCCATGCTGAAAGAGAATTTTTCCAAGTTGGTGTATAGATTGTGCTGCCGCAGGGTGTGCAGAACCTGTTGAATATGCTGCAAGTGTTTAGCCCTAGTCTTGCTGTAAATGAGAATGTCATCCAAATACACCACTACAAAAGTATTGGTGAATGGTCGTAGGATATCGTCCATCATCCTCATGAAAGTGGTTGGAGCATTTGTCAAACCAAAGGGCATGACCAACCATTCAAAAAGGCCTTCCTTTGACTTGAAGGTTGTCTTCCATACATCTGTTTGTTCTATCGGGACCTGGTGGTAGCCAGACTTCAGATCAATCTTATTGAAGTATTTGGCCCCCGTGAGTTGATCAAAGAGGTCTTTGATTAGGGAATCGGGTACCGATTTTTTACTGTGATTTTATTTAGATCCTGGTAATCAATGCAGAGTCGTCAGGTTCCATCCTTCTTCTGTACTAGCATGATTGGTCTCCCACAAGGTGATGAGTTGGGACAGATGTGCCCCTTGTGGAGTAGTTCTTGGATCTGTCGCTTGATCTCCTCATTCTCTAATAAAGAGAGGAAATATACTAGCTTAATGAGAAGCGGTGCGTCAGGGGTCGGATTGATGGGGTTCTTGACCTAGCAGTGCAGAGGTACCCCTATAGGTGAGGAGAAGATATCTAAGTATTCTTCCACGACCTTATCTAATTGTTTCTACTGTGTGGAGAGTTCAATCGCAGAGATCCTGGATGTGGCTATGATTTTTCTCTTATTCTGAGAGAGAATCATGAAGAAGACAAACTTCCCCATCTGAGAGATGACCTTCCTTCATTTCTTAGCAGAGATAAAGGAAATAGCACTAGGTGGGACTGCCTCGGGTATACTGTACAATTTCATGTTCAAAGTAATAATAACACTACGAGGCCTAGAATTATATACAGCATGATGTTTCCATAAATAAGGTTGGCCCAAAAGAACATCACAAACTTCTAGAGGAGCAAAATCACACAATACCTCATCTTTGAAGGGCTTGATGTCATACGATAGTCGACACTATTGGCTGATGCGAAGATCACTTCCTTGGTAGATCCATCCAATGGTGTATGGTTGTGGGTGCAGCGTTGTCAGCAGGGCCAACTGCTTGATGAACTTTGCTGAGATGAGGTTCTTCTGGCTATCATTATCAATGATGAAGCGCAACGGGGTGCCTTTTACCCACATCTATGAATGGAAGAGGTGCTCTCCTTCTTTTGGCTCGTCTGGTTCACCAGGCTGGAGCTTGGTGGTAGCAACGGTGGCACTGGGTTCCACGTCAATGATTTGTCTTCCCCTTTCTGGTTCTAGCTTAGAGTCAAAATCCACATCTGATTTAAAGGCTTTCACTTCGGCCACCAATGACTGCTTTGAGTGGAATTCAGTAGTGTTATGCCAAGGTCTCTTATGGAAGTCGCACCACTTCTCGGTATCTTTATTTTTATTTCCAGTGTCCTTCTTTGCTTGCAGCTTGGACTGGTTGTCCTGATACTATCCATATTTTCTCTATCCTTTGTTCTGTGGGTTGGGGCCACCCTTTCCTGGCTTTTGTTGTGCGGGGTTCCCAGGCCCAAATTGCCGCATCTTTTGTTTGAGCTTCTGCTCGATTTTGACGACATATCGGTAGGTCGCACCGAAGGATGAGATGTCCATAAATTTCATTTCGGTCTGGATGTATCTATGCAAAGCACCATGATACTTGAGCACCAAATGTCGCTCTGAATATTTGATACCCAGCTTGGTGCGCAAGGTATGGAAGATATTTGTGAAATATGGCACTATTTGGTCTCTTTCTTGTCGCAGTGTGGTCCATTTGGTATACAGTTCATCATAGCTTGCGACAGGGTAGTATTCTTCCTTAATAGCACCCCTAAAGGATTCCCAGGTGGTCGTCACTGTAAATAATGAGGGTTCCTCTGTTTCCTTTTTCTCACAGAAAGTTTCCCACCAATCTTTGACATGGGGAACAACTTTGAGGAGCGCAAAAGTAATCTTTTCTCTATTCGAAAAGTTATGGACGAAAAAATACCCTTCTAGTAGATTCAACAACTTGTCTACGACATCTGCGTCTATATGACCTTCAAATATAGGAATATCAAAGTTTATTTGTACCTTGAAGGGGGCGACGCCTCCGTTCGAAGAAGATGTGTTGCATGTTGGTAGCCACCGAAGGATTTGCGTGAAACTATCCATCATCTCGTTCCTCTGTTACATGAGGGATTCCTCAATCAATAGTTTGAAAGGATCTCCTGTCCCATCATATTTACTTTCTCCTGCCATGAGAGTTCGCTTGGGTGTGCGAGAGATTTTGTCCTCAAGAGAAACAAGCTCGAGACCCAACTCTTTGTACTCCAACCTCGTTGGGGACATGCATTAAGACGACAAGGAGCAGACCGCTATGATACCACTGATCTGGATTTTATGAGCAGAACGAAATGAATATAGATTATTAACAGTTTCTTAACACAAAATAACATATATACAGTAAAACTGGTTTTCTATTCAATAAAGAAATAAGCTGAAAACTGTAAAATACAGTGGAAACAAGCTTGATGGAATGGTGGCGGCATATCTCTAAGAAGAATTGTGACAGTTGCGCTCATTTGCAAGAAGATGATTACAATGGGGCTCTGAAGGCATTTTTACAATAAGAAGGAATGTCAAAAACCATAGATATCCAAAAACCTAACCCTAGGAGATGAAGCGCCAAAAGTCATGTGGGCCCCATTTGGGTAAGTTAGTATATCAACTTCTCGGGGTCGTAACTTTTGCATACGATCTTTGTTTTAGGTGTATGATAGCCCGTTGGAAAGGTATCATCGAGGAGATTAATTTTAGGTGAAATATAGAAGGAACTTACATATTGCAAACCTATTTTCCCAAAAAACATCGTTTAGGGCCTCAAAATAGCTCCGAAAGTGAAAACTGCTAAAACTAGTAAATTACCAAAATTGCCAGAAAACTGTTTTGAGCCAGTTGGAAAATGCGGGTGGCCACTGATATCCATATGGATCAGGAACTATAGACAATGAGACCGTGGAAGAATCACCCATATGGGAAACCAATGCTGCCACATGTCCATACAATTCACAGATGTCCAAACAGTTTGCAATTACAGTGATAGGAGAAAGAAAATTCATGTGAAAAATTATTGTTCTAGGCCTAGAAACTAGGGTGCCTCACAGGGATAGAACCCAGAAAATAAGCCATCTAAAGACATAAAAAATCCAGTAAAACATGTGGACGTTGGATTCATCCTAAGCTTGGGATTGGCACCCGCTCCTTCTGTGGATCTTGCACAATGTCCCTCGCTGGAGTCCCTGTGTTCAGAGTCATGTGCATAAGAGCGCAAAGAAGAGTCTCCAAGCACTCCTCATGGAATTCTCGACGATCATCCCTATTCAACAACTCTGTCATGTCGTGCTTGACTTTGAAGACCAATATGTGGGTAATGTCCAGAGAATTATGCAGTTTCATGAACTCGTCGCACCAAGCACAAGAGGGTGGAGGCGGAGGAGGAGGTGGAGCATCGAAAGAAGAAAGTGGGGAGGTGAAATAAGGGAGAGGGGAGGAGGAATAAGTACGAAGGGCGATCGGGCTGGGGAGAGAAGAAGGAGAGGGGAGGTGGGAGGGAGACTAGTGTACGGGCGATGACTCTGGGTTGAGCTTGGATGCGAAGCCAAGGGAATTTCCCATACTGTCAAACCACTCTACTCTACATGCCCATGTAGAGGAAAAAGGAGGGAGTTCCGAAGTGGAGGCATGGTCCAGAGTCTGAGGAAAATTTTGAGAATCTTATCGACCTCGTCCTCATGAGCCTCGCCTCCTCGCATTATACCATGCCACCCAATGCTTATATTTTCCTCTCTGTCATGGCCTCGGGAAGAAAACCAAGAGAGGAGGGGAGAAACCGAACCAGAGGTGGAGAGGAGGGATGAACACGAACCAAAGGTGGAGTGGAGGGATGAACTTGAACTAGAGGTGGAGAAAAATGGAAATGAGACTACGAGGAGCAAGAGCCAAGGTGTGCGAATGAGTGGATGAATCCACTGACGCGGAACAAATTCCATGGATTCGGAGCTTGCGATGGGACTGGTTGGGAGGCCAGCCCATCGCATTAAATTCCTCATTGACCTGGAGCGCCATAGCCATAATTGGAGCTATGCGAGGGTGGTAATGGTGGTACGTAACTCTAGAAATTAAATGCATGGAGTTAAATGTTGGGTGGGAGTGCAGTGTGCGGTGGAAAGGTGTTGAGTGGATTTTAGCCAAGTGTCCTCCCACATGTCTGCTCACGCAATGAACTCAGTGACACCCCATCTGGGGGTAAAAATCCAAATTATTAATTTCATTCACACATGTGCATTTTATCACATATTTATATTTTCTCACTATTTTAATTCTTAATTAGATTTATCTCATTTCTTTTAATTTAAATTCTAAATTTAAATTACTCTCCTAACTAAAACTTAGACTTAGGTTTGACTTTTAATGGGATTTAAAATTAATGTATTCACTACTTAATTAATTATTTTAATCCGACAAGATCAATTTAATTCACTATTTTCTAGGCCACCTAGATTCATTGTCTCAAGTTTTAAAATTATGTGATGTTCCCTACAAGACGAACCTTTGTGCTCCAAGGTGCCACTCGCCTTTTTTTTGGTTCTGGTATTTTTTCCATTCCTTGGAGTCAACACTCCACTCGGTCGACCTTGTGAGCAACTAAGGGCTTCTAAGGAATAAGGACTTTGCCTTATTGTGCACCCCTTAGAAATATTCATGACCGGTTGTCTTAATCTACCCTCATGACATTGTGGACCTCTCAAACTAGGTAATCGTTAACCTACAATTCGAGCCTTGGCAGGAGTGCTAGTAGGTTGTGACAAGGACAATGTCACACATCTCCCTCAATATCCATTTTTTGTGCATGGCCCCTTTACTCCTTATGTGAATCATATTAGCAAGCATCGACAGCCTTCATCCATTGAAAAAACATTGTCACTCATCCATATACATAATCATACTAAATCAATAATATGACACATATGTGAAAAAGGAAATTCTCAAACAAAACACAATCCACTCCTTGACTCAATCCGGAGTCCAAGGAGGTCCAATGATGCCATCAACATCCATAATTTGTCACGTGTCTTGCACACTCAGGTAAACTCATCAATAGTATTTGTCAATACATATATATCAAAAATAATAAGTCACACCATATCATCATCATGTATAATCCATAATTAAAACAAAATCACCATGTACCATAACCGGATCACTTGCACACAAGTGTCCTCAAAGAATAAGTCGATAATATGTGCTCACTAGAGAGGGATGTTACATCTTGCAACCATTTGTAGGCTATATAATGAGTGGTGAGTTTATGATTCAACATCCACGGGAAAGGTAGCAACTTCAAGTGATAATCTTGGTGTACTAGGGCCAAAGACCAATTTTTTGAAGGAACTGAAATGAAATTGTTTTGAACCAAGTAAAAATAATGTTGAGTTGTGTGTCTCCACAAGGACATTAGATACCAAGTGAAGACTGGTTCCACCTTAAAATTAATTCACCTTTCCCTCAGCAAGTCCTCAAACACATGGCAATATGCTATGGTGAAATAATATAGGATGTGATATAAAATGTGTGGTTCTTTTTCAAATTAATCAATTGGAATGAGACTTCACTAGAAATAATGTGGCCCCAATCTATGATGGAATTTCATGCAGAGAAAAATGAAGAACATAAATGATATTTCTTGGTACATGTGTTGTGGATCCCATGCCAATAATACGAGAAAATAACCAGGAAAATTCCTTATATGGGTATTTCAAGGAACTTACCTCAATCTTGGAAGTGCTTGTGTTATTATTTGGGTTGACTAGATATTTAGTAAGGAATTCTTCTCCTCCTTTATGTGTTTTTAGGAATTCATTATCCTCTTCTCCCTTGAATCACATGATTGATGTAGGGAGCCGTAGCATTCTGGTAAATCCTGAAGGAGCCAAAGAGATAGGTTGTTATCCTTGGATCTAGATTATTATCTTCTTCGAATTGAATTTATCTACACACCATTGAACGAGCTCTCTGAAATATGTTACCTCTGGAACACAACCAACAAGGGATATTCCTGAAGTCCAGACCCGGTTCATCTTTTTTCTCAACTAGAGTGAGGGCCTTGTAGTAGTTGTATGTTTGCAATCACTAGAAATATTGATCTTCACACCCAAGTGTATTTAGTGTATCCCCACAATAAAATTCCTTTCTCTTACTTGGCATTACTTTCTCTATTTTTTTAGCTTTGGCAATAGGTGGTGCTATTGTTGATATTTACATCTTAGGATGTTATTTTTTATTTAATTTACCACGTATTGCTCTGATAGTTTAACCGTCTTAGTTCTTGTTTCAAAGTGGTCGGCCTACACAATAAGATTTTTGAATTTATTACAAGGTTTAAAAGATCTTCAATAATTTAATAACGACATTATGTTCACACAAGTGGCAGATCATGTGGTAGGGAAAAAATTGTGATGGGATGTCATGCAAGATAAAAAGTATGGAGGTGCATTACGAGGAATGGAAGATGCATTATGTAGGATGCATGATTGTGGGTTGGCAGGCAAGTGGGTCTGGGAGCATATGGGGATGAAAAGGTAAAAGTGAAAGTTCCCCGCAACCAAAGTAAGAAAATTGACTAAGTATGGGAGAGGGTGATTTTGCAGGTCACAGAAATAAGAGGTACATTTTGTAGAAATCGAGATTGCAAGTTGGTAGGCATGCGAGTTTGAAGACATAGGAAAAAGGTAAATGGGAAAGTCACTCATCCTGCATCAGCATTCCAAGAAAAAAACTAAGTATGAAAACGTAAAAGGGTGTGTTTTGGGGGACAAAGAAGTAAGAGGTGAAATTTGTGGGTAGTGTGATTGCAGGTATGCAGACCTAAGGGTATGTGGGTCTAAGACATGTTGTATACCTACATCACTCGAAAAATGACTAAGTGTTGGACAATTTGAGAGAGGGGAAAAGAGAGTAAGTATAAATACAAGGGTTTGCAAGTGTGCGGACTTGAAAATTTGAAAAGCAAAAGGAAAAGGAAACTAGTAAGGAGATTCAAGAAGAAAAGAAAAACAAAAGAAAAATCTTAATGATAAGTATGTATGTACTAATATTGATCATGAATGTGCATCAACACACAATGACTTTGTGTTTCCATTGATGGATTTAACCTCCTCATAAAACTTGGGAAGGTCAACATTCCTCATAAGGAGGTGAATCTAAGCAGTAATAGTACAAGGAAAAAGGTCCCTCCCCCTCTCATAAGCTTCCCAAACACACATAAAGTTATAGAGATAAACCTACTATTATTGTGGCCATCTCTTAATCACATACAAACCTAATTAGGAAAATATAAATATAAAATTATATAATAAATTACCATTTGTATTATTCATTGAATATTAAGTGTCTAATTTGATGCTTAAAAATTTGTAAATCAATTTGATGTGCTTATTTTAATTATGTGCACTATAACTAGTGTGCCCATTTTACATAGAACCATATGCACTACATTCCAAAGGCATTGTCTAAACATTCGACTTTTTGAAAAATTTCACCGGAATCCGGGGAAACGGATCTATTTGTCAGGGAGTGGATTGTATTTGTTTGAGTATTTCATTTACTCACATGTGATATATGATTGATTCAATAGGATTTATGTATATGGGTTATTGATAGTGTTTTTGTCAGTGGATGCAGGCTTGTATCTGGATTATTTTTGGCACGAAATGAAAGAAGAGATAAAATAAAGAAATGCACAGAGATATCACGGATATACAATAATATAACAAAAATGTATCAAATATGAAACCATAAACACAAAGATACAAAAATACACAATTTTTTATTAATGAGCGAAAATGTACAGAGACTGTAAAAGTACAGAGTGAAAGACTCGCTAGAATGGTGGCAGCTTATCTCTGAGAAGAGATGTGATGGATACTCACATTTGCAAGAAGATGATTATTAAAATGAGGTTCTAAGGGCCTTTTTAACATAAGGAAAATCCAAAACCCTAACCCCGGAAGATGAAAAGCCAAAAGGTTTGTGGGCCCCGATGGAGGTAGTTGATACGTCAACTTCTCGGGGGCATACCTTTTGCATATGATCTTTGTTTGGGGCGCTCGATACCTCATTTGAAAGATTTATCCGAGGACTAAAAATTTTGTGTGAGCAACATCGAAGGAACCGCCATGTTGCTCCCCATTTTCCCAAAAAATGTTGTTTAGGGCCTCAAAACGGCTCTGGAAGTTCAGGACCCAAAAAACTGTTAAAAATAGTAAATTACCAAAATTTCTAGAAAATTGTTTTGAGCCAGTTGGAAAAGGTGGGTGGACACGGATATCCACCTAGATAAATCCTCCCTCCTTAGGAAGCAATGGTCTCCATTGCGTTGAGTTATTGGAGGAGAGGAAAAAGCGTTTGTTGAATCTGAATCTTGGTGAGCTGCTTGCCTTGCTGGAGACATCGCGCTGCTCAGTTTGTGGAAGTTTGTCACGAACCTGATGAGGTTGAGGTTGTTCAAAAAGTAAAGATACATGAGAGGACGGTGTACAGAAGGAACCTTTGTGCTTTGTTGCAACCTTGTCGACCTGCTTTTGTTGGATAGAAGGTGCTTAGGGCCAGGTTGTAGTGGTTGCAGTGTCCTTTTGTTCCCCTTTTGAACAGATTGTGAAGAAGTTGAATTTTGCAGTATGAGATACTACCTTGTAGCATTGTTTAGGTGGAACAATGTTCAGAATTACCTCTGGTATTCTATAGAGATGACCCCCCAGAGAAATAATGACACTGCGGGGTCGAGACTCATAAACAACATGGCGTATCCACATATATGGTTGTCCCAAGAGAACATCACAGACATCCAGTGGGGCAACATCACATAATACCTCATCCTTGAAGAAATGGATGTCGTATGACAATTGGAACTGTTGGTTGACATGAAGATCACGTCCTTGGCGAAGCCACCAGATGTTGTATGATTGCGGGTGTGGTGTTGTCGACAATCCCAATTGTTTGATAGCCTCTACTGAGATGAGGTTCTTCTGGATTCTGCTATCAAAAATAAAATACAACGGGTTTGCCTTCACCCACATCTGTGAATGAAAAAGGTGCTCCCCCTCTTTAGGATATGTTGGTTCTTTTGGCTGAATTATTGCAGTCACGACAATATCAGTAGGGTCTACGTCGATGATCTGTCTTTTACCAGTATTTTCATAATCAGATTCTGAATCAGGGTTCAACTCCTTGTCTTTGATATCGGCCACCAATTACTTTTTTGAGCGACATTCATCGGTGTTGTGCTAGGGGATTTTGTGGAAATTGCACCATTTTCTGATGACCTTATTCATCTTTCTGTGACCCTTCTTTTCCTGTGGCTTAGACTAGTTTTCAGGAAGTTGTTTGTTAGGGTCGTCTTTCTCATACTTTTGTTGTTGAGGATTTGTATATCTGAACTCTCATTTGTTCTAGTGCTTAAAATTCTGCTCGATTTTAACAGCATATCGATAAGCAGAACCAAGTGATGAGATGTCTAGAAAATCCATTTTAGTTTGGATGTATCTGTGTAGAGCCCCGCGGTATTTTAGAACCAAATTTAGTTCAGAGTCCTTGATACCCAGCTTGGTACGCAAGGTATGGAAAGTATTGTTGAACTCTGAAACTACTTGGCCCCTCTCTTTCCACAGTGTGGTCCATCTCATGTATTGGTCCTCATAGTTTCCAATAGGGTAATATTATTCCTTTACCGCATCCATAAAAAAATCCCAAGTGGGCTCGACCCCATATATTCCAGACTCCTTTGTGGAACTCTGCTCCCAGCAAGTTTCCCACCAACGTTTGACATGGGGGAGAGCTTTAAGGAGTTTGAAGGTGATATTTTATCTTTCGGAAAAATTGTGAATAGAGAAATAACCTTCTAGCAGGTTTAAAAATTTATCTAGGGCTTCCGCATCTATCTGTCCTTCAAATACAGGAATATCAAAATTAACTTGTACCTTGAAAGGAGAGGTGCCTCCAAAGTGGTCATTTGATGAATATGTGTGTGTTGCTATCGGCAGGCATTGAAAGATATGGGAAAAATTCTCCATCATTTCGTCCCTTTGTCACGTGAGAGCTTGCTCAAGCAACATATTGATAGGATCGTCCGCTCCATCATTTTTGTTTTCTTTCACCATGGAGGGTTTATTGGGCGTGCAAGAGTGATTCTCTTCAAGAGAGACAAGCTCAAGACCCAACTTTCTATACTCAAACCTCATTGGGGACATGCACTGAGAAACGATCAAGAGCATCCTGCTCTGATACCATTGGTCCAAATTATTTTCTGCACGAAATGAGAGCGGAGATAAAATAAAGAAACACACAGAGATATCACAGATATCCAATAATATAACAGAAATGTATCAGAGATGCAATCATAAACACAGAGATACAGTAATACACAATTTTCTATTAATGAGTGAAAATGTACAAAGATTGTAAAAGTACAGAGTGAAAGACTCGCTAGAATGGTGGCAACTTATCTCTGAGAAGAGATGTGATGGATACTCGCATTCGTAAGAATATGATTGTTACAATGAGGCTCTAAGGGACTTTTTGACATAAGGAAAATACAAAACCCTAACCCCGGAAGATGAAAACCCAAAAGGTTTGTGGGCCCCGATGGAGGTAGTCGATACGTCAACTTTTTGGGGGCGTAACTTTTGCATACGATCTCTTTTTGGGGTGATCGATACCTTGTTAGAAAGATCTATCTGAGGACTACAATTTTTGTGTGAGAAACATCAAAGGAACTTCCATGTTGCTCCCCGTTTTCCCAAAAAACGTCGTTTAGGGCCTCAAAACGACTCCGGAAGTTCAAGACCCAAAAAACTACTAAAAATAGTAAATTACCAAAATTGCCAGAAAATTGTTTTGAGCCAGTTGGAAAATGTGAGTGGCCAGTGATATCCACTTGGATCAAAGACTCACATAAGGAGTAAAGGGGCCATGCAAAAAAACCATAGATTGAGGGAGAGGTGTGGCAACGTCCTTGTCATGACCTACTAGCACTCTCGTCGTGGCCCGAATGGTAGGTTAACGATTACCTAGTTCGAGAGGTCCCTGATTTCATGAGGGTGGACTGAGATAGTTTCTCATGAATATTTATAAGGGGCATACATTCAGGTGGAATCCTTATACCTTAGAAGCCTTTATTCTCTCACAAGGTCAATCGAATGGAGTGTTGACTCCAAAGGTCAGAAAAACTTCCAAAACTAGTCTAAAGCGAGTGGCACCCTTGGAGCACGAAGGTGTGTCTTGAAGGGCACGTAGCGTAATTAAAACTTGAGTCAATTAATCTAGGTGGCCTAGAAAACATTGAAATGAAAAGACCTTGTTAGAATAAATTAATTAATTAAACAATAAATTATTAATTATAAATCCTAACAAAAGTCCAAACCTAAGTCTAAGACTAAGTCTAAGTCTAAATTTAAATAAAGGACTAAATGAATTATGACATAAGTTAAAATATTTGAGAATATAATCAAACTCTAGGAAAAATGGGAATAAAATTTAAAGGTTGGACAAATTGCACATGTGTCATGAAATTAATAAAAGGGATTTTTAAATAGAAATATATAATAACTTGAGAGAATAGGTGTAAATAGAATAAAATATTCAGTCAACCTACCACTACTCTACGTATAAGAAGCCTCCAAATCCAACTTTAACTAAGATCTAGTTAGAGGACACTCATTAAATGAGAATTTGGTGAACAAAGGGACAACTAAGAGCGAAAATAGGAACACATTGGGGAATGTGAGGGAAATTGACTTTTTAAGTAAAATAAAAATGGTAATTACTCGTGCAACTTGGGGAGAGTGTGACAAGTGTGTGGGTGAATAATCATAATCAATTTAATCTAAAAAGTTAATTATTTGTGCATGAGGACATGTGGAAGTAAATAAATTTCATTAAAACAAATGGTATAGAAGGGAAATGGATCTGACTACTTGATAGTACCGTTATGCTGCTAGAACTTGATTGACTATGTTCTACTTGTGAGAGTAGGGATTTCAAGCTTGGGACAGAGTGGAAACTCTTCCTTGCGAGGCAATCTTGGAGCTATTGTTTTCTGGTTTATGTGTGTGGACCCTTTGCATCTCAAGGGGATAAGGGGGAATAAGAGTACCCCTAGCGTCGGCTGGGAGGTACCGGTGAAGTCCTTAGATTAGCAGGCAGAAGCAAGGAGGATGTGCACAAGTTACGAAATTGAAATCATCATCGACCATTTTGGTTACAGTATTTAAGATTTCGGTTTCTTTACTGTTCATGACTTATCCAATGGTTTTAGTGTATTTCGATTTTATATAGAACTTCAATTATATGTTAAGGTTCCCTAGTTATTCGACTGGTAAGAATTTATGGTTTCAATTATTCTTTGATCTTGTTACTTGAATTAAACTTGATTCTTCCTTGGTACTGATCAAATAGTCCAGATAATACTCTTGTAGATTATTTTTATTGTTTTCAATTTTGCGAATATGTATGAGTGTTAATTGAGGCTTTATATTTGAATCTGTATATATATATATATATTTATATATATATATATATATATATATATATATATATATATATATATATATATATATATATATATATATATATATATATATATATATATATATATATATATATATATTCATCTAGAGATGGAAGAATATATTTTAATGCGAACTATATGTTTTGTTTTGAGAAAATTAATGCAGGATTCAAATGATTAGACTAATTGTTTTTCTGATAAAAATATATTATTGTATACAAATTGAATGACTGGATAAGATAATTTATTTGTAGTTATATAAATTATTTTAATCATTATTCTTAACAAGGTAATTATGAGTATCAATTTGCATTGATTCATTGACTATTTGTTTAGAATTATGTACAACATTATTTCTGAATATTTGCATTCTCTATGTATCTATTATTGTTGTAATTCCAAATAAATTTCTAATTCATGTCTTCTGGAATAACTTCCAGATCTACTCATTATTCGACTTTATAGTTTCCTTTATAAGAATATTAAAAATAATGAAGAGAGATTAAATCATAGTGTTGAAGCTTGCTAGAATCTAGTTGAATCTAATTTTGTAGGGGATGGGAAAATCACAAAGCACTTGGTGCGATTGCTAGAGTTGTTTTAAAACAAACTGCTAAGCCTTGATCTGATATTATTACAACTCAACCTCTCCTTTTATCCTCTTGGTGTTATTGAATTGATCGTTGTTACACGTCAAAATTCCTCACTTCGATAATGTCACATTATCATTGTCGCAAGTGTCGCACTTTTGTCAGAAGTGTCGTAAATGTCGCATTTTCGTTCTGCATATGTTGCATTGCCAACGACACCATGGAAACACTTGATACATCCTCTAGAACATGTTGGAAGGGGAAAACACATCATTTGATAAACTATGAAAAAAAAAATCGTTGAGAAATGGTCATCTTAATGAACTTTTGGAAGATCAATGCTCCCCTGCTCATATGCAGGGAGCGCTAGCGTTCCTTGTCCATCTAGCAGGGATCGTTGAAGATATTTGTTCCCAGTTTTGAGGGAGCATCGATTGGTTGAGAGAATCATGGGAAGAAATCCCTCTTATATCTAAAGACAACTAGAGATGATACGAGTTGGTTTGGCTCGAATCCAAGCTTTAGGATGCATCTAAGGGAGATGCAACAAATAATGGAGTCATATCCTCAACTTATTCCAAATATAACTAAGGTGGTTGAGCCTCTCAAAGCCTATAAAAGGAGGCATTCTCATGGTGAAGAGGAGGAGAATAATCAGAAAAAAATATTGTCATTATGATCGTGGATATTTCGAGCAAGGGGTTCGACAAGGAGGACTTGGTGAGGTTGTTGCAACTGCATCTACAGATTGTAAGTGCCTTGTAATGTTCTCATTAATATATGCTTGGCCTATTTCCTTCAAGTTTGTGTATGGTTGCATATACTTGTCTATTATTGATAAATTTAGTTTAAACTAATCTTGGTAGAGTAGGAAGTATGTGTTGTCTTTGTTGTCTATTGGATTGCAAATATCATTAAGGAGCTTGAAGATCAAGTTCAACTTGGATTAAGCGAGGATAAGCTTAAGAAAAAGCTACATCATACTTTCTACCTATTTTCCTTTGACTAGTTTAACTACATTTAAAGGAATGCTAGTGTCCAATGTTAGCATATTTCTGTCTTAATAGTAGGGATCTAGAATCCAAGAGGAAATTCACCTGTTCACAGGGGAATTTTCCTACAGCAGTCGCTCTTCCTGTAGCAAACTTTTTCTAAGATTCACATTATATTTCCTTAACAATTCAATCCAAGACTACTTCAAATAAATCTTAATGGATCGATGGAATCTCTAAGAAGGAATATCGATTAGTTGAAAATATTTTCTATCCTCTCTTACTATCGTTTAATCATACTGATTTTAAAAAATAATAAATAAATAAATATTTTAGTAGAGTTACGGTGCTAGACAAAATGTCAAATCGAACTTCTGTGTACTCTGTAATTCCAAGCAATAGCATAAGGTAGACGAAATAATTTCTTAGTCACCGTGTTGAAATTCCATAGCATTGGTGAGGAGCTAAACCCAAAATTTAACCCCAATTAATGTTTGTTATACTTAGGAAAACTATCAAGTTTATAGTGTAGACAACCGTAGATTTTCTGGGATCTTTGCATCAGTGTTGTCGGGGTTAACGATAATAAGAGGAATAGTACATCACTTATGATTATCTACAGTGGTATATTCATTTGTAGAGAGAATTTCAATTATTTTTAATATTAAACGTATCGATGTAACAACTAGATAAATCATAATTTTAGTTGGACTGTGAGAAGATGGTTGTTTAACTAAGAAGTGAAATGACAGAATTAATAGATGATAATTTCGATGTAATTATTGAATCACATTGACACAAGTAAGGAATAGATCTATTTGATGACACAGATCTGTTAAGGTTGATTATGACAATGACTTCTACATATGGATTATTGACAGTGTTTTTGTCAGTGGATGCAGGCTTGACGATGCTTTCTAATCCGACTCACATAAGGAGTAAAGGGGCCATGCACATAAACCAGACATTGAAGGAGATGTGTGGCAGCATCCATGTCACAGCCTACTAGCACTCTCGTCATGGCCTGAATGGTAAGTTAATGATTACCTAGTTTGAGAGGTCCATGATGTCGTGAGGGTAGATTGAGATAGTCTCTCACGGACATTTCTAAGGGGCGCACATTAAGGTGGAATCCTTATTCCCCAGAATCCCTTATTCTCTCATAAGGTCGACTGAATGGAGTGTTGATTCCAAGGGTCAAACAAACTTCCAAAATCAGTCTAAATTGAGTGGCACCCTTGGAGCACGGAGGTGCGTCTTGAAGGGCACATCGCATAATTAAAGCTTGAGTCAATAAATCCAGGTGGCCTAGAAAAAATTGAAATGAATAGACCTTGTTAGAATAAATGAATTATAAATTATAAATCCTAACAAAATTCTAAGCCTAAGTCTAAGACCAAGTCTAAGTCTAAATTTAAGTAAAGGACTAAATGAATTATGACATAAGTTAAAATATTTGAGAATGTAATCAAACTCTAGGAAAAATGGGATTAAAATTTAAAGGTTGGATAAATTGCACATGTGTCATGAAATTAATAAAAGGGATTTTTAAATAGAAATATATAATAACTTGAGAGAATAGGTGCACATAGAATAGAATCTTGAGTCAACCTACCACTAGTCTAACTAGAAGAAGACTCCAAATCCAACTCTAACTAAGATCTAGTTAGGGGACACTCATTAAACAAAAAATTGGGAACAAAGGGACAACTAAGAGAGAAATGGGAACACATTAGGGAATGTGAGGGAAATTGACTTTTTAAATAAATAAAAAATGGTAATTACTTGTGAAATTGGGGGAGAGTGTGACAAGTGTGTGGGTGAATAATCATAATTAATTTAATCTAAAAAGTTAATTATTTTTGCATGAGGACATGTGGCAGTAAAGAAATTTCTATAAAGAAAATGGTGTAGAAGGGAAATGGAGCCAACTGCTTGATAGTACCGTTATGCTTCCATAACTTGATTGACTATGTTCTACTTGTGAGAGTAGGGATTTCAAGCTTGGGAAAGAGTGGAAGCTCTTCCTTGCAAGGAAATATTGGAGCTATTGTTTTCTTGTTTCTTATGTGTGGCCCCTTTGCGGCTCGGGAGGCTAAGGGGGAAGAAGAGTACCTCTAGAATTGGATGAGAGGTACCTGTGAAGTCCTTGGATTAGCAGGCGGAAGCAAGGAGGACGTGCACACGTTACAAAATTTAAATCATCATCGACCATTTTGGTTACAATATTTAAGATTTTGGTTCCTTTATTGTTCATGACTTATCGAGTGGTTTTAGTGTATTTTGATTTTGTATAGAACTTCAATTATATGTTAAGATTCTCTGGTTATTCGACTTTTAAGAATTTATGGTTTCAATTATTCTTTGATCTTATTACTTGAATTAAACTTGATTCTTCCTTAGTACCGATCAAATAGTCCAGACAATACTCTTGCAAATTATTTTTATTGTTTTCAATTTTGCGAATATGTATGAGTGTTAATCGAGACTTTGTATTTGAATCTGTACATATATATATATATATTCATCTGGAAATGGAATAATATACTGTAATGAGAACTGTATGTTTTGTTTTGAGAAAAATAACACAGGATTCAAATGATTAGACTAATTGTTGTTATGATAAAAATATATTAGTGTATATGAAATGAATGACCGTGTAAGATAATTTATTTGTAGTTATATAATGAATTTTAACCATTATTATTAACAGGGTAATTATGAGTATCAATTCACATTGATTCATTGACTATTTGTTTAGAATTATGTACAACATTATTTCAAAATATTTGCATTCTCTATGTATCTATTATTGTTGTAATTCGAAATAAATTTCCAATTCATGTCTTCTGGAATAACTTCCAGATCTACTCATTAGTTGACTTTATCGTTTCCTTTATAAGAATATTAAAAATAATAAAAAGAGATTAAATCATAGTGTCGAAGCCTACTGGAATCTAGTTGAATCTAGTTTTGTAGGGGATGGGAAAATCACAAAGCACCTGGTGCGATTGATAGAGTTGTTTTAAAACAAATTGCTAAGCATTGATCCGATCTTATTCCAACTCAACCTCTCCTTCTATATTCTTGGTTTTATTGAAGCGATCGTTGTTACACGTCAAAATTACTCACTTTGATAATGTCACATTATCATTGTCGCAAGTGTCGCACTTTTGTCAGAAGTGTTGTAAATGTCGCATTTTTGTTCTGCATATGTCGCATTGTGAACGACACCATGGAAACACTTGATGCATCCTCTAGAACATGTTGGAAGGAAAAAACACATCATTTGACAAACTAAGAAAAAAGTATTCCTTGAGAAATGGTCAACTTAACGAACTTTTGGATGATCAACGCTCCGTGTCCATCTAGCAAGGGGCGTTGCAACACTCTATTGATAGTTTTGAGGGAGCGTCGATTGGTTGAGAGAATCATGGGAAGAAATCCCCCTTATCTCTAAACATAGATAGAGATGATCCAAGTTGGTTTGGCTCGAATCAAAGCTTTAGGCTGCATCTAAGGGAGATGCCACCACTGATGGAGTCATATCCTCAACTTATTCCAAATATAACTAATGTGGTTGAGCCTCTCAAAGCCTATAAAATGATGCATTCTCATGGTGAAGAGGAGGATAATAATCAACAAAAGTTATTGTCATTCTAATCGTGGATCTTTCGAGTAAGAGGTTGGACAAGGAGGACTTGGAGAGGTTGTTGCAACTGCATCTACAGATTGTAAGTGCCTTGTAATGTTCTCATTAATATATGCTTGGCCTATTTCCTTTAAGTTTTTGTATGGTTGCATATACTTGTCTATTATTGATAAATTTATTTTAAACTAATCTTGGTAGAGTAGGAAGTATGTGTTTTATTTTTTGTCTATTGGATTGCAGTTATCATTAAGGAGCTTGAAGATCAAGTTCAGCTTGGATTAAGCGAGGACAAGCTTCAAAAAAAGATACAACATACTTTCTTCCTCTTTTCCCTTTAACTAGTTTAACTACATTTACAGGAATGTTAGTGTCCAATGTTAGCATCTTTCTGTCTTGGTAGTAGGGGTCTAGAATCCAAGAAAATATTCACTTGTCCACAGGAGAATTTTCCTACAACAATCACTCTTCCCATAACAATTTTTTTCTACGATTCACATTATATTTCCTTAACAATTTGATCAAGACTACTTTGAATAACTCTTAATGGATCGATGGAATCTATAGGAAGGAATATCGATTAGTTGAAAAGCTTTTCTATCCTCTCTTACCATCGTTTAATCATACCAATTGTAAAACATAATAAATAAATAAATATTTTAGTAGAGTTACCGTGCTAGACAAAATGTCAAATCGAACTTCTGTGTACTCAGTAATTCCAAGCAGTAGCATAAGGCATACAGAATAATTTCTTAGTCACCGTGTTGAAATTCCATATCATTGGCGAGAAACTAAACCCAAAATGTAACCCTAGTTAATGTTTGTTATACTTAGGAAAACTATCAAGTTTTACACAGTAGAAAACCACAGATTTTCTGGGATCTTCTCCTAGGCGTTGTCGGGGTTAACGATAATAAGAGGAATGGTACGTCTCTTTTTGCAGCGAGATATTTTTAACCAGAATAAATTATTTTTATTATTCATCCAAATATAATGTTATTAATATAAAACAATTATTAACATAGATAGAATTGACCACTTGTTTACGAAAATAATTTAGTATGTGGCCGGTCCTTACGATTTTGTGGAATATAAGGATAGGTGTGCCTTACCAACGATATCCTTCACCTCAACAATTGGTATAACGAACAAGTGTTGCATGGCAACGTAGTCCCTGCCACACAAATTTTATGGATATAAAGAATTATGTCTATATTTAAAAAATTAATATTTATTTATTTTATTTTATTTATGTACAAAAGTTAACAAATATGTTATTTGTGTATAATTATCTATTGTATACATAADTTAACAYTYATATATATTATTTTAACCAAAGTGAAAAAWARGAAAAACTTGTAATGTATATCCTACAATATTAAAAAACGATAAATTCAAAATATGACATATAAAACAAGTTTAAATTCACTATTCCTTCTAAGCAAATACCTTAGATTTGGAAATTTTGCAACAGGAAAGCTTATATTTAATAAAAATACAAATGAGATACCTCGACTTGGCATCTTTACAACAACAACCTGATATTTACTAATAATTGGAATAAATGCCTCAAATTTAGTGCTCTTTGTAACAGTAGGCTTAAATTTACAAAGAACTGAAATGGAAAACTTCAAATTTGACAGTCTTTGCAAGAGAAAACTTAAAGTTAGTAAGAATCCGAATCAAATGCCTGAAATTTGGCGGTATTTGCAACAAGAAGCTTAAATTTAGTAAGAATTCAAATGAAATACCTCCGATTTGGCGTATTTGAGACAACAAACTTAAATTTATAAACAACTCGAATGAAATACCTCTGATTGGCAACATTTGTAACAAGCTTAAATTTACTAAGAATGAGGATAAGACACCTCAAATTTGGCCACCTTTGCAACAGGTATGTGAAGTA
>ML809541.1:29303-46446 GCA_009831015.1 Picea engelmannii | reverse complement strand
TTTCATAAATTGCAGACAACTCTGTCAATCCACCAGCTATATCTTCAGGAGGGTGCCCTGCGCTAGGCTTATTATAAATTCTGAGAGCATTCTCGCAGTATGTTTTAGATTCCCTTAGTTTCCCTGTTTTGTAGTATAGGTCTTCCAAACGGACAAATACTGCAGCAGCAGAAGGATGGTTCTCGCCTTTCGTAGATTTCAGCACAGTAAGGGATTTCTGATAAGCAAAAACAGCTTCATCATATCTGTCCAAAGAGAGATAGGTGTCTCCAATACTGCAATCTATTCGCTCTGCAACAACCGAGACGGGAAGAGAYRACCRGAAGCGAAACCTTGGACGGACGCACGCACCCACAATGGCTAACCTTTGGACTGGGAAAAGAACTATCTAACAGGTAAAACTTGCCAAGACTGCCACCGCACCCCAACCCAACCCACCGCTTCTGGGCATCCGCGGGAGTCAGCACGCAACACAGTCGGTATGTACAGTGGATTCTGGGCAACGTCCTGCAAGGATACTGACAAGGGTTCTGCTCTGCAGTGCATCGACTGCAGTGACATGTAGCAATTGGCATGGGAAGAAGTGAAGTCGGCAATAAGACTTCAAACTTCCCAGCCAATCAAATTGTAACAAATGCATAAATTTTTTATTAAAAAAATCATGTATATAAAATCCTTAAGTTAAACATTATAAGTTTTTCAAAAATTTGATAGTCAACCATCAACTAATGTAAAGTCAGCGATGAACTCATCGCTATAGTCCCTGCCCTTGGCCTTCCGGCAGGGACTAAAAAGGATAGAGGTGACATGTTGAATCTAAATTTTGGTTTAGTAAAATAATTAAAGGAATTGTAAACCTTTAACTCTTGAAGGAATTTAGTGAAGTATTGATGTAAAATTTTGATTAGGGAATAATTATGGTTAAGGGTATAAAATAAATTGAAATGTTTCACATTATTATATTAGAGCCATTATCAAGATTTTTTTAAAGTGGTTATTATGGATACAATAAAGTAATGGTATTATTTGTATTATTATAATAGAACTATTATTAAGAGTTATTATGTGGATAATGTGGGGATCATAAGGTAAATGAAATAAATTGTAATAGGTTGTTGGAAGTATTAATTAAATGTTGATAAAAATGGTTTCATTTGCGCAAGAGAATGTTATCTTATTTACATGTGTATTTAGTTACTTTAGATGACTTAATAGGATTAATTTGTAGTTTGCGTAGTAATTGAGTAGTGTTGTTGTATTCCTTACTTTTACTTTATTTGCGTCTTTAAAAGTTTTAATCCTAATTACAATGTAAGACGTATTTACAGACCTCTTGAAAAGTTAAAGTCGTAAGTGCACAAGCTTAAATTATTTTACTAGATGTTTATAATTTGTGTAAATTTTGTTGTGTTATGTTCAAGATACTCCATAATAAACTACTAATATTGTAATAATTACTCTATGATGTTTAATAAACCAGAGGGTTGTTACATAGATGAATTGTCAAACTTTTGTCTAGTATAACGGTATTTTGAATGTTAAACTTGTGCTATGACCAAGAATCTTCTTCTCTTGTAGTTCTGAGTCTAGAATTGATTTAGTTATGGGAATAGATATCTCCATGTTCTTCAGAACAGTCTGCAGTCCTGAGACCTTAAATGGTCAAAATTAATCGGACGAATCCTGGACTTGAGCATTGATTATGTGTCTTGGAGGTCCTAACCTTGCACGGTAGGTTGGGAGGATGGACATCTTTAATATCGCGATGTAATATAATAAATCTATTTGTATCATGATGTTGTATTTTATTCTTGTTGTGTAATGATGTAGATGATAATAGAATGTGTTTAATTATTGATGTATGTTAGTGTCACATATCACTTGTTCTAACAGTTAATGTTTAAAAAAAAATTATAACTATTGTACTCACTTACATTGATGTCTTAACGGAGGGGGCGTTGGGACGTTACATGGACAACATCAACACATCATATACATGAGGCACATGCTTGGTCAATGTGGTGTGTTGATGATGCTAGATAGTAGCATTTATGATCTGCTTAGTCATCACTCAAAGCACCAATGCTAACAATAATTTAAAAATAATAATGAACAAACTAATGTGTCTAAATATTGGTGCATGCCTTCATTGGATTTGGTGCACGCATGTTCCTAGTAAGCACCAACACATGGTACTATAAGTCATAGTTAGCACACTGTAAATGTTTGACACATCTAATTGACCCTGTGGTGCACTAAATTGAGTTCATATCATTGTTTTCAATTCCATTTGTCATCCACACACCACAATCCCATCATGGGAAATTTATATCTTGCATTTATTGGTGCACCTAAAATAACTAGTAACATTGGCCAACAATGATACTAGTCCACTTTAGTGCACCGCATGTTGTAAGTGCTAGAAAATTTGACATGATTGTAAACCAATATTTTATAATAGCAATTGTGGTGGTGCGCTAATTCATCCCTATGCACATTCAAATAATGGAAGTGCTACATTCATATTGTGGTGTGCATGAGTGAAATTTTTGCCCCACGTGCAATGCTTCATAATATTCCATATTGCATAGGATATTGGAACATATTTGTGTTCACACCATTGATATTTAAATGTTTGGTGCATGAATAATTCCATGGAGTACCATGGATGGTGTATCCTATAAATGCACCATGGTCTAGTGCATGAAAATATAAATGGCCACATCGATGTCTGTTTTTTCAAACAAAAAAAAAATTGTGCATTTACAAGCTAAATTAGAAAATTTTAACTATGAAATTGTAAACTTGGATATAACAATTAATTTTCTCAATCTCATATTCACCACAAAGGCATGGTTGATGTGGCAATTAAAAAAATAATTCAGTGGGTTTTGACAAATTTAGAAACAGAGTGAAATCCATAGTGGATGAAGAAAGATGGTGAAATTTAGTAATTGAGAAGCATGGGATGATGGTGCTCTTAGAGGGGACAAATAACATTGGTGCCTAAAGGTGTTGAAAGTGCTAGTGGATAGAAAAAATAAAAAATAGTTTGTTGTGTTTTTATTTTATTTTACATAATGCACCAAAAAGCTTTTTTTAATATTAAACCTACCACGGTGTGTTAGTAAGGGTACACATTGATGCATTTATATTGGTACACCATCTCTACATAAAACATGACTTGAGAGAGTGAAGAAGGGTGTGCATAAAATACACTTATTTCAGTTGAGAGATATTTGCAGCGATTAGCACATCTCGAACATTAGTTGCAACATTGTGGCATGACCCTTCAACAAACTACACACTGTCTAATCATTTATATACACTTCCATGAACTTGTGTATGTGTTTTCTATATGTTGATATCACAATCCTAAAGAACCTAGTTGGTGCATTGTTTAACCCAAAGGGAATTACAATGTAAGCATAGGAACCCCACTCCATGGAAAAGGTTGTATTTCTCGTATCTTCCTATACTATCCACACTTGGTTGTATCCCAAGAAGCCATGAACGGAGGAGTAAGCCTCTTTTCCCACCATATAATCCAATACTTAATCACTAAAAGATGTAGGGAATGGATCATGGACTCAATTAGATACATCCAGTACCTTGATGTCCACACAAAGTCTTATCCCCACTTCCACCTTCTTTTCCTGAATATCTTATCTTGTGGGAGCGGGGATAGCTAAAGACAACTAAAAAAATGAAAGATAACAATAAAGAAAGGTCCCTTGTACATCCTTTAGTGGGCCCTACTCAATCTCTCTATAGGGAAGCTAAAGAAAACACTAAGATCAAGAAATATGAAAACATAAATTCTTCATTAGGAGATGAATTCATAAAAACAAATTGTACTTGACAAGTTCAAATACACTAGCTCCAAATAGAGTTATTAATGCTAAGAATAATATGACTAGATAAAGGCTAATTCCTAGCTACCATTTATGATGATGATGATGATGGTTAACATCCACTGAGACCAAAATTGGTCTATCGGACCTTAAGAAAAGAAAGAGATTACTTGGATTTCTTTAAAATGTTATTTCGATGCTTGAAAAGCATTAAGATAAGCATTTCAAGATCACTAAAGTTTGATAACTTAGAAGGTTACGGAGGTGAATATTGTGACACATATTTGGAAATTGGGATCTAATTTGGGTATATGTAGGTCATTCTAGGAGTAAGTTCTTTTTATATTCAACCCTCTTGATGTCACAAAGGTGACATATTCTTTCTTGCTATTGTGTTTTGGGGATTTACCAATGCCCATTTTCACTATGCAGCTCATGAGAATTAGCTCTTATTTTAGCAATATTTATTCTCTTCTTTACGGTTATCAAAATAGAGAGACACTTTTGGTCTTCAAGGTTATGGTTAAACACCTCCTTATAATATCTTAATTTTCTTTTATCCTCTAATTCTTTATCGCAACTTTTACAATATTTTTACTATCATTGATATTCTGCACAAAAAATTCTTCTTTTATTCCCCAATGATTTAGCCAAGACTTGGCATCATTATGTCATCCATGCTTGAGGTGTTAGTGATTTTCGATAGAGTCTGAATCAATTTTATGGAGCCTCTTGTTATCCATGTTGTTTATATTGTTCTTGTACATTAAGTACCTAATCATAGTTGTGCTCTCAATGGGGGAAAGGATCATTTCGATGAGGAGGATAAGATAGGGTGTATTTCCCTTAATTTTGAGATTATAAGTTATCAAATTCTTTTGGATATGCTCTATCTTTCTCTAGGATTCTCAAGAGATATTGCATCCCCAAACTTCACATCCATATAAGATAATAAGAATGACAAGAGTCTCAAAGAAGAGATTTTTCTTATCCCATATCCAAAGGTCTGCTAATTTATAATTTTTTGCAAGCCCATAATAAGATTTCCGCCCTCCATTTATCCTTTTCTCAATGTTATAGTTCCAATTGAGTTTGTGATGAATATCAATTCCAATATACTTGTACGAAGGCACTTCCTCCAAGATATTATTGTCATATACAAAGCTATCGTAGGTGATCTTGTTGGATTTAATGATCATAACCTTCATTTTGTCACTGTTCATAGTCATACTTGTACTAGAGCAAAAGTGCTTAAGGATTCTAAGCTACTTACTAAGGTCATAGGAATTCCTTGTCATAAGAACAATATCATCAACAAAGAGAAGAAGGATGATTACTATATTAGCAAGAGTTGGTCCAACACAACCTATGGCTTCCAAACAATATTCTACCTTGTCAATGTAAATGCCAAAAAGGGTAGGGGATAGGGGACAAACTTTCTTGATTCCTATATTGAAGTTAGTTTCTTTTGACCAAGCCTCAATGATCCTCAAATTGGAAATAATGTTCTCATACAACCTTACTGCAACATATCTTTGATTGGAGGGAACTTTTATCTCTTCTGACCTATTTCAAAGGTTGGTCCTAGGAACGGTGTCAAAATCTTTCCTAAATTCAAGGAAACAACAAAGGAGATTGGTTTTATTGTTGCAACACTCCTTTGCAATGATCTTAAGCATGATAAGGTGGTCCACAGTCGAATGGTAACCTCTAAAATTGGCTTAACGTTTAGCTCTTTTCCCATGGATTTCTAGCCATATGATTATCTTATTTTCCAAAATACTTTTGTATAGCTTGGATAAAACAGGTCTAATCATAATGGTCATATACTTAGAGGGATTGCTTTTATCCCCACTTTTAAAAATATGTACAATGAGGCTTGACTGCTAAGTTTAAGAGCTTGTGTGTGTGAGGGATCAAAATAGGCCCTCCAATTTTTAATATCCCTCGATGTCCTTAGCTTTCCCGTTTGCAAGTTATTTAACCCCAAACTTTATGTCTTCTATAGAAAAAAACATCATCTTTTGTAGAAACTTTTGGAATTTTGTCCAGGACATTACAATATTCGTAAAGATTTTTAAGGTAGGAATTCCAATATGTTAGGGGAATCATATCATTTTCTTTAGTTTTGTGAGTCAGAATTTGCCTCCAAAATTTCTTTGGATCTAGCTTAGATAGGTGCAAAAGATTCTCTATCTTTCTATTTATGTAGTGTCGTTTTTTCCTTTTAATTAGGTCTTTGTATCTATTAATTTTATCATATTTCAAAAACTCATTACATGCATCCTTAATGATTTTTGTAGGAAGTTTACACTAGTTATCATACCAAGGGTTGACAATTCTATTATTTTTTTTACACAACACTTTGATAGAATTTTTTTTAATAGAAATAGAGGGGATTGTTGTACAATTATGATAAATAACTTCAATATTATTTTTTACAAAAAAACTCATCAATCATCCCTTCATTGAAAGGCTCTTGTCTTAAGGATCCCTAAAATTAGGTATCTTGTTTCAAGGGTCAAATCCCTTCCTAATTTGATCTTTCTCACTAATAAAATCAAGCCGAGATATTGCATGCTTCTTAAACACAAAGAATGAACATCACATCATTACGATGTCAAAGTAACCAAAACTTCTACATGGTCTCCAATATTAATTCCATCATTGAGATATCTTCAACCCAAACGCGGCCATTCACTCTTTTTGTTACTCATGAATAAAACACTATCAAATATATTTGTAAGAGAAGTGTGTACTTAGTATTTTATAATTAAAAAAAAGGTGAACTATTATGAGTATAAGAAACAATGATAACTTTATTGATTAGTATATTTCGATGATAGTATGCAAGTGAATTGAGATGGTTATATTGTTTAAAGATAATAAATTAAGTATAAGAAGAAGTAACAAATGATTTATTAAAAAAGGTGAATCATTATGAGTATAAGAAATAATGATAACTTTATTAATTAGTATATTTTTTAATTAGTATATTTCGATGAGAGCATACAAGTGAATTGAGATGGTTATATTATTTAAAGATAATAAATTAAGTATACGAAGAAGTAACAAATGATTTATTCAAGAAGATCTATGTTTAATATCACAAATCTCGCAATTTTGTGAGGACTATTTGCTGTGTAAAAGGAAAAGAGGAATCAAAAGATGAAATAGTAGTACCTCTTTATTATTGCATGGTGGTAAGGGAAACAATCCAATATCACTTACTTCCACCACTCTATTACCCATAGCAATATTATCTAGTTCCTCTTGGTCTCATTCTATTATGTGTGGATTGTGTATGAGATTTGACATGGAAAATGTTATTATGGTTACACTCATGTCAATTTTTGAATCCCAAATTTCTCGAAACAAACAAAAAATTAAACATCAAAAGGAGGAACCACTTTATTATTTAAAATGAACCTTTGTCAGGGGTAATGCCAACCAACATTTTTCACAATTTGGTTCACTTTCTTACTATGACTATATACATCTTTTGAATTGTAACAGGAGATAAGGAGAGACTTATAATTAAGTATATTTTGTTCGGCCATAGGTAATTCATCTAAGTTGAGAATGCTCATCACCGAGAATGCTCGTCACCTCAAGCATGTTGGAAGGGGCATTACCTACGAAAAAAATCAAAGGTAAAATAATAGTGAGATACGCGAGTCAAGTAAAATTATGATGGTGATGATGGTAATCCAAATTCTAAGTAAATTGTTTTAAATGGACTATATAAACCTAAGTTATTATCCATGAAAAAAATTATCCACACAAACTTTTATTTCTTAATATACAATAAATCCAATTTAAAATGAATATTAACTCCATTCAATATTAAAAACATGAGTGTCACCAATATCATATCCTATGTATTAAAAACATGAGTGTCACCGATATCATATCCTATGTTGTAGAAATATTTTATACATAAATTTCATAGTTTTCACTTTGCAAAGTTTAGGCATGATTATGATTTTACCTCCATCTTCCATTGTATGTTGACATTCTATTATTCCTTTTCTTAATATACAATAAATCCAATTTAAGATTAATATTAAATGCATTCAATATTGAAAAGATGGATGTCACCAATATCATATCCTATGTTATAAATAAAAAAGTATAGTTTAAGATTAATATTAACTCCATTCAATATTGAAAATATGGGTATCACCAATATCATATCCTATGTTATAAAAAGTATAAATATTTTATACATAAGTTTCATAGTTTGCAAACTTTGCAAAGTTTAGGCATGATGATTATTTTGCCTTCTAGTTGTATCTTCCATTGCATGGTGACATTCTATTAGATATATGCCAAACACTCAAACGGAAAACAAGTGGATTTTTCTCACTAGTTATAAATTTAATGTATTTGACTTTGTACTATGTTTATGAGTCATTATGTTGATAAAGTCCTTGATAAAGTCCTATGTTGACTAACACACCACACTACCAATTAATTTAAGTTTTCCTATTTGGTTGAAATAATTTCCATATAATCTTGAATTCTTAAATGGACCTATTGCTGTGAATTTAATACGAAAGTATTTAAGAAGTTTCTATGAATTTTTTTCAAACTATCAAAACGCTTGGTGATGCGTTTTTCTATGTCTCGAAATGTTGCACATTCACCAAATTCCATAGAAAAGTCCACGCATTGATTGTTGCTCCACATTTCTTTAGTCCTCAAATTAGGAATACTTTCGAGGTCTCTATAATGTTCACTGAAAGGCCTCATCACCATGTAACTCCCACAATAGTTGACCTAGGTACATTACCTAAGTACATAGCTTTTGTCATGCCATAACCACTTGTATTAAATTAACTTCGACTTTATAATGTTCACTGAAAGGCCTCATCACCATGTAACTCCCACAGTAGTTGACCTAGGTACATTACCTAAGTACATAGCTTTTGTCATGCCATAACCACTTGTATTAAATTAACTTCGACTTTATAGAAATTTTTTATCATGAATTTTCTCCTTGTAATTTTTTTTTTTTTTAATTAAGCATACTCAACACATGATGGATAAGAATAAGGATGGATGTGTTACATGGAGTATTTACTTCTTTACAAGAAAAAAAATATATTCAAACTAAATATATTTATAGTTTGGACGAGAGATATGATTTTAAAATGAAAACTTTAATTCTAAAAATTTATATTTTTTTAGTCAAAAATACTAAAATCAATCTTCGAATTGAAAAATGGTGTTATTTATTTTAATTGTTAAAATTACAACTTTTTACAACCATAACCTTAACAATCTCAGAATTGAAAAAAAGTCTTTGCAAAGTTTTTTAAAGCAATGATCTTAAAAACCAATATTTTAGCAAACAAAATCATTAAAAATAATAATACAAGAAAGATAAAAAATATATATATATATACACACGATTAAAATAAAATCTCTACTTAATCTTTAAAAAAAAAAAAAATTTAAAATCAAAATTTAAAAAAAAATTATTTAAAAAAGGAAAAAAATTTAAATTGTAATTAAAAAAACATCAAATAATGGTGTAATTCCAACCTATGGTCCTCACTTGTCATTTAAAAGAGTAGCAAGATTCTGGAATGACATTGTCTAACTATTCTACGAAATGATTTTTCGGTGGAATCTGACCATATAAATTTACACGAAATCACTATTTTTTGTTGTTTAAAATCTAATTTTGAATTCAAAAATGAATTCAGCATATTGAAAAACCCCTGGGGCATACAAATTATACACAAATAATCACTAAAATCTAAGAATCTAACAATTTTCTAACAAATTTCAAGCAAATATCCCTAGAAAAAATTACCAAAAAACCTTTATTTCGTAAAACATTTAACCTACAACCCCTAGAATTGCCCCCTTGTCCTTTTATGCTCCATTACCCCGTGCTCACCTCCCATATACCCCCTCTTGTCTCATAGGGTGTTTTTTTTTTTTTGTAAGTAAGAAGTTTAATATATTAAGGTCCTGCCAGAGGCAAAAGAGAGTTCCAAAATACAGTGATGGATCTGCTGAAATTACTGGGCTGCCCCAACAGAGGGGAAACCAGCCCAGTCAGCAACTTAGTCAGCCTAAGCATAGTAATAAACCATAAAAAGTAATGTCTAAGACAAAGTGGACATCCATAAAAACAACAACCAACTGACACAACTTCTAAACAACAAGAGCCTAGACGCCTGACATGTAACCTGGCCAGGTGGCGTTGAGATCTCCTGTCCACGGTTCCTCATCGACAACTGCCATCCCATCCCCCCACTGCACCTCGACCTCCTCCTTGGTCTCAGTTCCGAAGTCGTGCCTCGTGGTTACCTTCTCAGCCATGGTTGTGCTCCCAGCCTGTTTCAATTTCGGCTCTGCTGCACACTGCATTACCACATCTCCAGCCGTGGTTGCTGCCTTAGGTTCCTGCTTCGAAGTCGCACTCGCCTTGACCTCTCCTTCGACGGTCTCTGCTTCGGGTTCCTGCCTGGAGGTCGCTCCTTCCGGGGTCGAGAGGAAGGTCTCATGCATCGAGGAGAGGAGCTGGAGGAAGAGCGCCACCTTGTCGTTTGTAAGTTGCAGCCGAAATTGCAGGTCCTCGACCCCCTGGCGGAGTTCGAATACGAGGCCGTAGAGGATGGCCAAATTGTCTTTTACCTGCTCGCTAGTAGTGGTGTCAAAGGAGGGGAGCCCAAAACTCCCAGGCTTCCGCGTTGAAGGTGGTGGCTCTTCTCCTAAGACTCTTGGAGAAGTCGTGCGATGAGGATGGGTCAAATCATTCACAGGTGGAGCGAGGAGGAGACGCAAAGAAGAGCATGGCGGTCGAGGAATGATTTCTAGGGAATTGGTGTTCGCTGTCGGCGGAGCGGGAGGGGTATCGCTGCGATGCGCATCCGGGAGGTGAAGGGATGGGCCAGACGGAGGCATAGCAGGCGAGAAAAATGAGGGTCGTCGAGGTCTCCAAGGAGATCCCCGTCGTGGTTTCCCTCTCAGACGCTGCTTGTGCTTAGGCATCGATTGCCCGTAGCAAAGGTCACAGGGTTGGGTGGAGTAAGGAGCCTCCGGGGACCAGTGGACACAATCACACAACGGCCATGGCAGCGAGGGGGAAAGCCCAACAAACCACCAGCCAAGACAAAGACCGGAGACCAGAACCAGAGCCATAACAAAATGTGGAGGCCGAGTGTGTGCCATAATAGCCTTTCCCATCGCCAGAGGATCGCATTAATACCGCAGAAGGGTGGCGGACGGAGGCACGAGCCCGTCACATGGCTCTGTGCCCCGTTGGCAAACGTCGTCCTCCTACCCGCGCCAGGTGGCCTCCACTAACACCCCATCTGGGGTTGTCTCATAGGGTGTTAATTCCCCTCTTACAGTTCTTTTAAGCGATAGGGGTTGTTAACACGCCACGAGGTAGGCGGGGATATGCATAGTAGGTGCAAGGGAATCGGAATTACCCCACCTTTTTTTTTCTTTAAAAAAATGCTTCATTTTATTTATTTATTTTCAAATTGTTTTTATCTTTTTAATATTTCTTTTAACTTTTGTTTTTTCTAATGTTATTTAAATTATTAATTTTAAACTATTTATTATTATTATTATTATTGATTTTTTTTTTTTTTTTTTTTTTTTAAAAATTGGGGGTTTATTTTGATTATTTATTTATGGTTTTTTTTACAAAACAATTTGTTATTTTTTTACTTAAAAAAATATCATTGTTTTTCAATTTTTTTTTTCCTTTTTACAATTTTATTTGTAACCGTATTAATCTTTGAGGATATGCTTTCATAAATGTTGCAATTTTAAGTCTAGAAAAAGGGGTATTATTGGTGGGGCTTTTTTTTAATTAAGGGTTGATTTTCAGATTTTGGCTACAACGACATTGGTTGTCGAAAACATGATTTCAAAAAATTTGCAACTTTAACCTAAAAAAAGAGGGTGATACTGATGACACAATTTTTCAACTTGGAGGTTGATTTTAAGATTTTGGTTGCAACAATGTTCATTTGTTAAGGTCGTAGTGTCAAATAATTTATGATTTTAACTCATTGCCCGAAAAAGGGTGTTGCTAGTAGCGTTAGTTTTCGATTTCGGGGTTGATTTTAAAGATTTGGTTAGCAAGATTATGAGTGTGTTAAGGTCATGGTTATAAAATGTTGTGATTTTAACCTCAAAGAAAAAGGATGTTACTGGTAGCATAGCTTTTTGAAATGACGATAAAAACAACCAGTAAATGCAACCTTCTAAAAAATGAGAATTTGGGAGGGTTCTCATCAAATTAGTAACTATGTTACCAATGCATCCAATATATAAATGAAACATGACATTAAAAAAAACATTTAAATTGTTTCTATTTTTATTTGGACAATTCAAATGAGAAAATTAATATCCTATCTCCAATACCATGCACCAATCAAAACGTTTATTCATAATTGTAGAAATTACAAAAGGGCCATTCAACAACCTTGTGTTCATGAATATGAACTCAACTATCTCCACAAATTTTAAACTAGAAAATTCCCTTGATGGTGCAAATCCACACCATTAAAATGTGATGTGTTAAAATGTACCATATTGTGGATTTGAACAAGGATGATGTATGTTGGTCGAATTTGAAGGAGCGACAAATAAACAACACCTTATTCCTCACATGGAGAGTTTCATTGCTTTCACCATTGTGTCGAAACCTTTAATCATGTTTTCACTCTAAAAAGTGTTTGCATCTCCAAATACTTTATCCCTTTGGATGTTTGTTAAATGCGATATTAAGATGTTTCAACACATCATTACTAAATCTATATTTTATTAGTAGACCATAAATTGCTTCGTTGTGTTGTGATCTAAAGGAAATTTGGAGCAATCATTATGGCAATAACCTAGCTTCAAATCCTTGCGGACATGTTTTTCCTCTACATGACATATGTTCTTCTCCTACGTGGGTTTTAGCAAATGTGGCTACTAATTGATGATGTAGCATGACAAGGTACCAATAACCACAATGAATTATGAGAGCCTAAATAAGGTAGGATGCAATGAGGTTTTCCAAATGTGGCTTTTGTTGAAAGCTTAAATAAGATGGAGGGAACCAACAATATGGTGAGCAATGATGATGAAAGGAATAAGTTTCATGGATTTGAAAGGCACATTGATGCTCTTATTATTCATGTTCAAGTTTAATGAGGTTTTCCAAATGTGGCTTTTGTTGAAAGCTTAAATAAGATGGAGGGAACCAACAATATGGTGAGCAATGATGATGAAAGGAATAAGTTTCATGGATTTGAAAGGCACATTGATGCTCTTATTATTCATGTTCAAGTTTAATGTGCCTTGAATATGAAATGAATGAAGCTTCACAAAATTGAAAGTCACACTAATGTTTTTATTATTTTTGGTCAATTCGTTTCGAGAGCGGGAAAAAGCTTAAATAAGATGGAGGGAACCAAATGTGGCTTTTGTTGAAAGCTTAAATAAGATGGAGGGAACCAACAATATGGTGAGCAATGATGATGAAAGGAATAAGTTTCATGGATTTGAAAGGCACATTGATGCTCTTATTATTCATGTTCAAGTTTAATGTGCCTTGAATATGAAATGAATGAAGCTTCACAAAATTGAAAGTCACACTAATGTTTTTATTATTTTTGGTTAATTCGTTTTGAGAGCGGGAAAAAGCAATGCAACCCTTGTTTATTAGAGAATTTCGAGGTCATAAATGAGCCTCAAAACAAAAGATGTGATATTGACATTAACTTTAAAAGAACCAATAGGATTCAAGATGATGATGTCAACCATAAGGGTAAATAGTTTTGGAAGGAAAGAAAAAAATATTTTTCCATCACATTTTTTACTTATCTCCTTCTAGGTTATAACTGAAATTTCAAGTATAGGGACTTGTTGGATGAAAAAATAAATTTTCCATCCAACAAGTACTCACTCTACATACTTTTGATAGACTCAAAATGAGATAAACTGTAAATTCATGAAAAAACATATTTTTGAAATAAGTAAATAAAACATGTTTTTTCATGTATTTATAATTAGAAACATGTATTTTCATGTATTTATAATTAGAAACATGTTTTTTCATGTATTTCTAGTTTATCTCATTGTGGATCTATCAAAAGTATGGAAAGTGGATACTCGTTGGATGCAGAATTTAATTATGCATCCAACAAGTGCCTACCTTTGAAATTTGAATAAACCTATAGGGTGATAAGTTTAAAATACAATTAAAAAAATAGATTTATTTTTCCGCTTAGAAAATTCTTAGCTCTTATTTTATTATTTTAACTATTTTTTAATATTTTTCTTACTAGTTCCATTTTATACCTCAAAATTTCTCTAATGTGCTATATTTCTCATTCATCATTAATTACTTACAAATTACAATATAAGTATTTCACTCTAAAATGTTGCTACTCAAGTTATCATTGAATAGACAAGTTGTATGTTTATTGTCTAAAAGGGAAATAATACCATTCTCATGCACAATTGATCCGGATTTATGTAAAAACACAATGAAATACAGAAATACACATAAACACAAAGTTGCAACGGAAATAAGACTTCATTTCATTAATAACAAATGACTGAAATATGCTTACAGACAGAATGGAAATAAACTAGTTGGGGCGCTGGTAGCTTATCTCTGAGAAGAGATGTGGCAACTACTGGCCTCTGAACTGTGTTACAATGAGGATCTGAAGGCCCTTTTACAATAAATGGTAATGCAAAACGTCCTAGACATCCAAAAACCTAACCCTGGGAGATGAAGCACCAAAAGTCATGTGGGCCCCGTTTGGGTAAGTTGGTGCATCAACTTCCCGGGGTCGTAACTTTTGCATACGATCTTCGTTTTAGGCATATGATAGTTCGTTGGAAAGATCTATCCGAGGCCTACGGTGCTCAAGACAAAATAGCAACATTAGAAGTGATTTTGCGAGAGCAACATACCCAAAAAAAACATCGTTTAGGGCCTCAAAATGGCCCTGGAAGTTCAGGACCCGAAAAAACTGCTAAAAATAGTAAACTGTGTAGAAACTGAAAAACTGAAAGAAGCAATAGTGGGGATCCAAGTGGAATAGGCAGGTGGCCACCAATATCCACCTGGATCATTCCTCCCCCCTTAGGAAGCAATGGTCCCCATTGCGTTGAGTTCCTCCATGAGATGAGGAAACTTCTGTTGAACTTGGTCCCTGGTGAGCCATTTGCCTTGGTGAAGGAGTTGGCCTGCTTTGACAACTCGATATAGCGGTATCCTTTGTTTTCGAGTGTGCTTGATCTGTGTATCCATGGTCTGATCAGTTCTGGCTTGTTCCATGCAGTCTGGATTTAACTCTGTTGGTGTGAGTTGTTCTACCATGTCGGATGTGTCTAGTAGAGGTGGAAAGTAGGGCTGAAGGCGGTCCACATTGAACACTGGGTGCAGACCAAGGAATGGTGGAATGTTGAGCTCAAAGACATTTCCCCCTACAGCCTTGGTGAGGGTGTACGACCCATATCAGAGCGGACGAAGCTTGCGGTGGGGTCCAGCGAGGCGCTCCTTTTGCAAATGTAGCCACACTTTGTCGCCCACCTAGAAGTTGTGTGGCACCCGATGTTGATCATATCGTTGCTTGTACTTAGCATTGGCTCTGTCCAAGATGTCATGAACCTGTTGGCGGATGTGTTGAATGTGCTCAATGAAGTTGTTTGCCTTATCTGCTTCAGAATGGACATGAGATGAATATTCCTGAGTAGCCACAAATGGCATGGCTATGTCAATGGGACATAGTGACTGGAATCCCAAGCCCACTTGAAAGGGGCTGTGGCTGGTTGAGCTATGGAGAGCCCGGTTGTAGCTGTGTTGTACATAGGGGAGGCTCTCATCCCATGTGCGTGGATGCTTTGAATTGTACATGCGCATAATGTGTACGATCATCCGGTTGACGACCTCTGTCTGGCCATCAGTTTGCGAATGGAAAGTTGTGGACTTGGTGAGCTTGGTGTCCAACATCGACCAGAGGCTGAACCAAAATGTACTAAGGAACCTACTGTCCCGATCTGAGAAGATAGACTGTGGGATCCCAAAGTGCACCCACACTCGTTCAAAGAAGAGTTTAGCAGTGGCTTCTGCTGTGATATTCTTCTTGCAAGCCATCATAATGGACATCTTCAAGAATCGGTCGACGACCACAAAAACATAGTCATTGCCATGCTTAGTAGAAGGAAGGCCTGACATGTAATCCATAGAGATGGATTCCCAAGGTCGACTAAGGGTAGGAAGTGGAGTATAGAGGCCTTGCTTCTTGATGGTCGGTTTGGCATGGCGCAAGCAATGCAGGACTTGATGTACTTCCCGACATCTTGTCGAAGGTTCGGCCAATAGAAATACTTTTGCAGTACTGCCATGGTTTTCTCGACCCCGAAATGCCCAGTGACCCGACTGTAGTGCGCCTCCCAAATCATCTTGGCACGCTCGCTTGAAGGAACACAAAGGTGTCCTAGGTGACAAAGCAGGGCATCTTGGAGGTGAAAATTGGGAACTTTCTTACCCTCCAAGAGTGTATTGTATGTGTGGCCGAATTTTGGATCACTTGTGTAGAGAAGCGGCCAATCAGAAGTCTCGTGCCCACAAGAGTTGAGCACAATGGTTAGCGCCACGATGGGTGGTCGACTGAGGCAGTCTGCAACATTATTGGTGATTCCTTTTTTGTACTTAATGTTCAGATGAAACTGTTGCAGGTATGTGGACCACTTCTGATGGCGATCGTTCTGCAACTTCCCTTGTGTCTGTATGAACTACAGGGGTCGGTGGTCTGTGTGGATGACCGTTTCCTTTCCCAAAATGTAATGCTTCCATTGCCGACAAGCCTGCACAATGGAATACATTTCTTTGTCATAAGTGGGATACTTCCGGACTATATTAGAAAGTGTCTCATTGTGATATGCCACTGGATGCCCATGTTGAGTAATGACTGCCCCAATAGCATAGTCAGAGGCATCTGTCTCGATCTCAAATGGTTGTTGCAAGTTTGGTAATGTGAGCACTGGTGCAGAGCAGAGGTGATGCTTCAACTCCCTGAACGCCTTCTGTTGAGATTCAGACCAAAGGAATTTTGCTTTAGCTCCTCCCTTGGTGACTTGACTCAAGGGCCAAGTGATATGAGAGAATCCCAACACAAACCTGCGGTAGAAATTGGCAAGACCTAAAAAGCTGCGGAGCTCTGTTAGGCTGGTTGGGGCTGGCCAATCTCGAATGACTTGAATCTTTGTTGGATCCACATGCACCCCCCGCTCATCAATAATGTATC
>ML809541.1:8479-22920 GCA_009831015.1 Picea engelmannii | reverse complement strand
TTAATCCTTGCAATCACCACTTTACTAGGAGGAATATCAAATATAGTGCATACATTATTCTCAAAAGAAACTCTATAACCTTTTTGAGTAAGTTGTCCCACACTTATGAGATTATGCTTCAAACCAGGCACAAAGTAAACATCGAGAATAGTTTTCTTTCCATTGTTTGTTATTACATTGATTGCACCTTTTCCCATGACTTCTACAATATTATCATTACCCAATTTAATTTGTGCTTTAACTGATGTATTCAAATCCTTAAACAACCCTTTATTTCCATTCATATGGTTACTACAACCACTATCAAGAAACCAAATGTTACTTGCATTTTCTTGAGCTACATCACATGTAATAAACAATGTCTCAGAACTACTCTAAGAGAAATGTGCATTCTGCTTTCTCATATCTGCTTGTTTCTTTTGGCATTCATTTGCAAAGTGACCATACTTATTGCAATAATAACATTGAATCTTTGATTTTTCATACCTTTGAGATGCCTGATTGTGATTGCTTTCCCTTGAGTTGAAATTTTGATTTTTCCTTCCTCCTGGGTCTTGAATCTTTCTTTCTTCTCTTTGAAAATTATTTCTTCCTCTTCCTCTTCCTCTGAAACCTAGATTTCCTCTTCCTCTGCCTCTGCCAATGTCATTTTTGTTTTGAATGCATGCTCCAATGAGGTATTGTCATTCCTGTTCAAACTGTCTTCATAATTTTTCAAGGAGCCAACCAACTCATCCATATAATATTTAGTTAAATCTTTAGATTCTTCAATTACCACAACAATTGCATCAAATTTTCTAGGCAAACTTCTTAAAACCTTTTCTACAACCTTCTGATCTACTAGCTCATCAACATTTTGCCTTATTTGATTAACCAACTTCGTAACACGATATGTAAACTGATCTATTGAATCAGAATCTTTCATTTGCAAGTTTTCAAATTCTCTTCTAAGTGCTTGGAGTTTGGCAATTTTTACCTTGCTAGTGCCTTGATATGTTGTCTCTAAAATGTCCCATGCTTGCTTGGTTGTAGTGGTTGGTTTAATCCTTCCAACAACCGAATCGTCCAATGCCTGTCCAATTATCTGCAAATCCCTTTTACTCTTTTGCCTATTTTCATCAAGCTTTTTCTTTTCATCAACACTCAAAATAGACTCATCTTGTGGTTTAGTATAGACATTCATTACTATATCTATTAGCTCATATGAATCAAATGCTAATTTCATTCTAAATGCCCAATTATCATAGTTTTTTCCAGAAAATGTTGGAATCATTAGCTGTTGAAACATGCCTGATGCCATTCTCTTAAAAAAATCAAGCCCAAAAATTTTAGCAAAATTTAAGCTATACAATAACACTCACACAATGGACAAATACTCCCTTAGACTTTCCTCCAAGCACATGCAGATGGCTCACCTTGTATTCAATCCTTCATTAAATTACACACACCAACCAAAACAGTAATAAAACACAACCTGTTTCTCAGCCAAATATATGTCAATATAGTCTGCAAATTTTACCAAACAAAGCCTAAAATATGCAACTTTGGAATTTGATCTGCATCTTATTAACCAAAGGCTCAAATAAAGAAACACTTTCGGATTTGCGGATCAATATTCTTAAAGCATTCACAACAATTGTATATGGATAACAGAGAAAACGCCTATAGAAAGATGATCAAAAGGCGACCAAACAGCCTCAATACAACAATTCAGGATTAGTACAATAATCAAACCTCCCAGCTGCTGCTGACATGAATGTGGGGTTTACCCACCAAATTAAAAAACTCACACCTTCCTTACACGGGCTCCGTTGGTCCAACAAATCGAGATGGGCACTTTTCTCAGCCACGACCACACAACCTTCACAGCTTATACTTGCTCTACGTCTCTCACTATAGCTCAATGCACAACATTCAGTTTTCATGACACTCCTTGAACTCTTACTGCTCTTCTGGAAGCTGCGGCTTCCTCAACACAATGCTCAGAACTCTCCAAATCTTACTACAACTCAATGCACAGACTGTTAACACTGCTCTTCAGCTTTCATGTCTCCTTGCACTTCAGCTCACAGCAAAGTTCTCCTCCTCTGATACCATGATGTGTGGGCAGAGGCAAAGAAACAATGTAATGCACAGAAAAACGATTCTAATGCTCACTTGCTGAATGGTTACATTGATTTTGATTTTATAGAGAGAGAGGAAACTTTTGGATCCTCTCGAAACAATCTGGAGTTTCAGTGGAATGTTCTGGAGTGTTTACGAGAGTCGATGGAAGAATAGTCGCGGTGGTTGAGTGGAAGGTTATGATTTAATGGCGGTAGGTAGAAATTACCGTATTCCAACAGTATTATTTCTGCGTGGTTACTCTACAGATGGTATCAAAGCCCAAGGAGGAGTCTGGTCACCGATAATTTGTGCACAGTGAAGGAGAGTCGATAATTTTTCCATTTTGTTGATGAGGGAGAAAGAGTCAAGACCGTTTGCAATCCTTGAGCCATGTGAAGGAGGCCGCGAAGAATGGAGAAATTCTTGAGTGCTAAGTTCGAGGTGAAGAAGTTTTATGGCAAAAGTAACTTGAGTTGAGGAAGTTGAAGGTGCAACAAGGATTTCACAAAGCATTGACGAGGAAGACAAAGAGACTGGCGAGTATGACAGACATGACTCGAAAGATCTGGATTCAAGATCTCTTAATACTATGTGTTTGTCTCTAGCAGTTGAAGTTATGTTTAATATCATTGGAGAGGAGACAACAACAGGCGTATGGAGCATAAAGGAAAGCCTTGACATGACAAAGTCCCTAAGAAACCGAATCTACTTGAAGAGAACTATAGAGTCTACCGATGAAAGAAGGTACCAAAATGGTTGATCGTTTAAATGTATTTAATACTCTGTTATGTTAGTTCACTAGTATGGATGTAAAAATCGATGAGGAAGATAAGGCAATGACGTTGTTGTGCTTGTTGCCTAAGCCTTGGGATCATCTAGTCACTTCTATTAGTTTTAGCACAACATACACTCTTGAGTTTGACTCTGTTGTGGGAGCTTGGGAGCTTTGTTGTCTGAGGAGGTGAGGAAGAAATCCAGTATAGAAACTTCCACACCAGAAGCATTGGTAATTAGAGGGGAATCAATAGGTACCTCCAGATCAAAGTCAAAGGGAAAGCTCAGATATTGGTACTATGGTAAATCACAGAATCTCAAGAAAGATTGTTGGAAGAGAAAAGAATCAAATGAAGACTCTGGTAAGGAAATAAATTTGGTTGAATCAAGTTCATGTATGGTTGATGAAGTTTTATTTGTTTGTAGTATCTCACAATATCAAGAAAAATGGTTGTTAGATTATGGTGCTTCTCATCACATGTGTTCACATAGATGACGATGTTGTCTTTATGGGAAATGATATTTCTTTTAAAATTGTTGGGATTGGGAGCATTGGGATTAAGATATTTGATGGGATTGTAAGAACATTGATGGATGGTAGACATGCACTTGAACTTAAAAAAAAAATGATTTCTTTGAGAGTTTTGGATTATGGAGGTTACAAGATTATAGGTCAAGGTGGAGCACTGAAAGTGTGCAAGGGCATCTTGGTGGTTATGAAGGCTACAAAGATTGGAAACCTTTACAAACTGGAAGGAAGCACTCAAGTAAATGAAGCAATGATGGTATCTAAGGAAACACGAGCATCTACTTGTTTATGGAATCAACAATTGGGCCATATGAGTAAGAAAGGGTTGGGGCTACAGGTATTGGAAAACTGTAAGATATTTTCAAAATTGCAATCTTTGAATTTATGCAAGTTTAATATCTTTGTTGGTTATAGTGATGGAGATAAGGGATGTAGATTGTGGGATCCTACTACCAACAAAATCATCACTAATAGAGATATGTACAAGGAACAATTAGATGTTTTAAAGGATCACAAAGGGAGATTTGTTTGCAAACTCAAGGGATCATTGTATGGCCTAATGGTACCCGAGAAATGGTACAAGATGTTTAATTCCTTCATGGTGAGCCAACGTTTTACTAGAAGTGAGTATGATCATTGTGTTTACTTCAAAAGTGTCAATGACATATTCATTATCTTGGTGTTATATGTTAATGATGTGCTTGTTGCAAGCCTAAGCATGGTTGAGGTTACCTAGTTAAAGGCTCAGTTGATCAGGATGTTTCAGATGAAGGATCTAGGAACAACAAAACAAATGTTGGACACAGAAGTATACAAAGAAAAAAAAATGGTATGTTGTGGTTGTCACAAATCTATGGTGAAGATATTAATGAGGTTCAATATGAACATTGTGAAACCGATAAATATCCCTTTAGCGTTCCATTGTAAGCTTTCTTCAAGTTTATGTCATGATAGTAAGGAAGAAAAGGATTATATGTCTTGTGTACCTTATGCAAGTATAGTAGGAAGGTCAATATTTGTGATGGAATGTTCAATTGGTGTTATCAGTGAACACGTGGCAAAACCAGGTAAAGAGCATGGAATGGGTGCTTTGGTATCTTAGAAGAATGAGCATTACCTAATGGTTGCGGTGATTTAGTTTTTGGTTATGTTGATTCAGTGGAGGTGGAATGGTCCATATTGGAGCAAACTGTACATACATGTTCAGGAAAAAAATATTGTTAGAGAAGTTGGAGTCGTGTTTGGCTTCTCTTCTCTTGCAGAAAAGGTGATGAATAAACGTGGGAAAGGTATCATGTAAATTGTTGTCAAGGTGGAGATTGTTGAAATGGTGACAACAATTCCGAAATTTGAGTACCTGTGTGGGAGTTCAACCGGTCCAAAATTCGACAGTTCAAATATCTGTGCGGGAGGTTAATGCACAAACTATCAAATGTAATATTTATGTGTGTATGATCCAGATTTATGTAGGAACACAATGAAATGCAAAAATACACATAAACATAGAGATGCAGCAGAAATAAGACTTCATTTCATTAATAACAAATGACTGAAATATGCTTACAGACAGAATGGAAATAAACTAGCTAGGATGCTGGTAGCTTATCTCTGAGAAGAGATGTGGCGGCTATAGGCATATGAACTGTGTTACAATGAGGCTCGAAGGCCTGTTATTATTGAGAAACAATGGAAAACCTTAAACATCCAAAGACCTAACCCTAGGATATGAAACACCAAGACTATGGGCCTCGTTTGGGTAAGTTGGTACACCAACTTCTCGGGGACGTAACTTTGGCATACGATCTCTGTTTGATGCGTTCCATACCTCGTTAGAAATATCTATCTGAGGAATACAACTTATGGGTGAGAAACATTGATCTACAATCCATGTTGCTCCCCGTTTTCCCAAAAAACGTCGTTTAAGGCCTCAAAACGACTCTGGAAGTACAGGACTCGAAAAACTGCTAAAAATAGTAAACTGTGTGGAAACTGAAAAAATGAAAGAAGCAATGGTAAGGTTCCAAGTGGGATAGGTGGGTGGCCACCAATATCCACTTGGATCATTCCTCCCCCCTTAGGAAGCAATGGTTCCCATTGTGTTGAGTTCCTCCATGAGATGAGGAAACTTCTGATGAACTTGGTCCTTGGTGAGCCACCTGCCTTGGTGAAGGAGTTGGCCTGCTTTGACAACTCGATATAGCGATATCCTGTGTTGTCGGGTGTGCTTGATCTGTGTATCCATGATCTGATTAGTTCTGGCTTGTTCCATGCAGTCTGGATTTAACTCTGTTGGTGTGAGTTGTTCTTCCATGTCGGATGTGTCTAGTAGGGTTGAAGGCGGTCCACATTGAACACTAGGTGCAGACCAAGGAATGGTGGAATACTGAGCTCAAAGGCATTGTCCCCTACAGCCTTGGTGAGGGTGTACGGACCATATCGGAGCAGACAAATCTTGCGGTGGGGTCTAGCAAGGTGCTCCTTTTGAAAATGCAGCCACACTTTGTCGGCCACCTGGAGGTTGTGTGGCACCCGATGTTGATCATGTCGCCACTTGTATTTAGCATTGGCTCTATCCAAGATGTCAAGAAACTGTTGGCGGATGTGTTGAATGTACTCACTGACATTGTTTGCCTTGTCAACCTCTGACTAGACATGAGATGAATCTTCTTGAGTAGCCCAAATGGCATGGCTATGTCAATGGGACATAGTGGTTGGAATCCCAAGCCCACTTGAAAGGGGTTGTGGCTGGTTGAGCTATGGAGAGCCCGGTTATAGCTGTGTTGTTCATAGCTTGTAATGAACTGCTTCTTTATTCCATGATACCTGCAATACTCCAAAAACTCATTTGACTTGTATTCTCCTCCTCTATTTGATCTTAATATATTAATGGATAGACCACTCTGTTTCTCAACCAATGCCTTGAATTCCTTAAACTTGTCAAATGTTTCAGATTTGTGTTTAAGGAAATAAATCCATGTTTTTCTACTATAATCATCAATGAATGTTAGAAAGTATATGCTCCCCTCTAATGATGGAGTCTGCATTGGACCACATAAATCTGTATGCACAATTTCTAAAGGTTCCCAAGCTCTATATGTCTTATCTTTTGGAAATCTTAACCTATGTTTCTTGCCCAAAATACAACTTCCACATGAACTAATTGGTGCTTGAATAGGTGGTAAACCTTTTACCATTTCATTTCTTTGCAATAGACATAATCCTTTGAAGTTTAGATGGCCATACCTCAAGTGCCATATCCATGCTTGATCTTGACTTGATGCCTTGAAACTTGCTCCAATCTTCTCCATCATTTCACTTTTCATGTGAAGTGGGAACATTCTATTGTCTGTCATTTTAATCCTTGCAATCACCACTTTACTAGGAGGAATATCAAATATAGTGCATACAATATTCTCAAAAGAAACTCTATAACCTTTTTGAGTAAGTTGTCCCACACTTATGAGATTATGCTTCAAACCAGGCACAAAGTAAACATCGGGAATAATTTTCTTTCCACTGTTTGTTATTACATTGATTGCACCACTTCCCATGACTTCTACAATATTATTATTACCCAATTTAATTTGTTCTTTAACTGATGTATTCAAATCCTCAAACAACCCTTTATTTCCAGTCATATGGTTACTACAACCACTATCAAGAAACCAAATGTTACTTGCATTTTCTTGAGCTACATCACATGTAATAAACAATGTCTCAGAACTACTCTCAGAGAAATGTCCATTCTCCTTTCTCATATATGCTTGTCTCTTTTGGCATTCATTTGCAAAGTGACCATACTTCTTGCAGTAATAACATTGAATCTTTGATTTGTCATACCTTTGAGATACCTGATTGTGATTGTTTTCCCTTGAGTTGAAATTTTGATTTCTCCTTCCTCCTGGGTCTTGACTCTTTCTTTCTTCTCTTTGAAAATTATTTCTTCCTCTTCCTCTTCCTCTGAAACCTGGATTTCCTCTTCCTCTGCCTCTGCCAAATGTCATTTTTGTTTTGAATGCATGCTCCAATGAGGTATTTTCATTCCTTTTCAAACTGTCTTCATAATTTTTCAAGGAGCCAACCAACTCATCCATAGAATATTTAGTTAAATCTTTAGATTCTTCAATTACCACAACAATTGCATCAAATTTTCTAGGCAAACTTCTTAAAACCTTTTCTACAACCTTCTGATCTCCTAGCTCATCAACATTTTTCCTTATTTGATTAACCAACTCTGTAACACGATATGTAAATTGATCTATTGAATCAGAATCTTTCATTTGCAAGTTTTCAAATTCTCTTCTAAGTGCTTGGAGTTTGGCGATTTTTACCTTGCTAGTGCCTTGATATACTGTCTCTAAAATGTCCCATGCTTTCTTGGCTGTAGTGGTTGGTTTAATCCTTCCAACAACCAAATCGTCCAATGCATTTCCAATTATCTGCAAATCCCTTTTACTCTTTTGCCTATTTTCATCAAGCTTTTTCTTTTCATCAACACTCAAAATAGACTCATCTTGTGGTTCAGTATAGCCATTCATTACTATATATGTTAGCTCATATGAATCAAATGCTAATTTCATTCTAAATGCCCAATTATCATAGTTTTTTCCAGAAAATGTTGGAATCATTAGCTGCTGAAACATGCCTGATGCCATTCTCTTAAAAAAATCAAGCCCAAAAATTTTAGCAAAATTTAAGCTATACAATAGCACTCACACAATGGACAAATATTGCCTTAGACTTTCCTCCAAGCACATGCAAATGGCTCACCTTGTATTCAATCCTTCATTAAATTACACACACCAACCAAAACAACAATAAAACACAACCTGTTGCTCAGCCAAATATATGTCAATACAGTCTGTAAATTTTACCAAACAAAGCCTAAAATATGAAACTCTGGAACTTGATCTGCATCTTATTAACCAAAGGCTCAAATAAAGAAACACTTTTGGATTTGCAGATCAATATTCTTAAAGCATTCACAACAATTGTATATGGATAATAGAGAAAACGCCTATAGAAAGATGATCAAAAGGCGACCAAACAGCCTCAATACAACAATTTTCAGGATTAGTACAATAATCAAACCTCTGAGCTGTTGTTGACATGAATGTGGGGTTTACCCACCAAATTAAAAAACTCACACCTTCCTTACACGGGCTCCGCTGGTCCAACAAATCGAGATGGGCGCTTTTCTTAGCCACGGCCGCACAACCTTCATAGCTTATACTTGATCTACGTCTCTCACTGCAGCTCAATGCACAACATTCAGTTTTCACGACACTCCTTGAACTCTTACTTCTCTTCTGGAAGCTGCGGCTTCCTCAACACAATGCTTAGAACTCTCCAAATATTACTGCAGCTCAATGCACAAACTGTTAACAACACTCTTCAGCTTTCACGACTCCTTGCTCTTCAGCTCACAACAAAGCTCTCCTACTCTGATACCATGATGTGTGGGCAGAGGCAAAGAAACAATGTAATGCACAGAAAAACGATTCTATTGCTCACTTGCTGAATGGTTACATTGCTTTTGATTTTATAGAGAGAGAGGAAACTTCTGGAGCCTCCCGAAACAATCTGGAGTGTTGGTGGAATGTTCTGGAGCGTTTACGAGAGCCGGTGGAAGAACAGTAGCGGTGGTTGAGTGGAAGGTTCTTATTTAATGGCGGTAGGTAGAAATTAGCGTATTCCAACAGTATTATTTCTGCGTGGTTACTCTACAGATGGTATCAAATCCCGAGGAGGAGTCTGGTCACCGATAATTTGTGCATAGTGAAGGAGAGTCGATAATTTTTCCATTTTGTTCGTGAGGGAGAAAGAATCAAGACCGTTTGCAATCCTTGAGCCATGTGAAGGAGGCCACGGAGAATGGAGAAATTCTTGAGTGCTAAGTTCGAGGTGAAGAAGTTTTATGGCAACAGTAACTTGAGTTGAGGAAGTTGAAGGTGCAACAAGGATTTCACAAAGCATTGACGAGGAAGACAAAGAGACTGGCGAGTATGACACATGACTCAGAAGATCTGGATTCAAGATCTCTTAATATTATGCGTTTGTCTCTAGCAGTTGAAGTTATGTTTAATATCATTGGAGAGGAGACAACAACAGGCTTATGGAGCATAAAGGAAATCCTTGACATGACAAAGTCCCTAAGAAACCGAATCTACTTGAAGAGAACTATAGAGTCTACTGATGAAAGAAGGTACCAAAATGGTTGATCATTTAAATGTATTTAATACTCTGTTATGTTAGTTCAATAGTATGGATGTAAAAATCGATGAGGAAGATAAGGCAATGACGTTGTTGTGCTTGTTGCCTAAGTCTTGGGATCATCTAGTCACTTATATTAGTTTTATCACAACATACACTCTTGAGTTTGACTCTGTTGTGGGAGCTTGGGAGCTTTGTTGTCTGAGGAGGTGAGGAAGAAATCCAGTATAGAAACCTCTACACTAGAAGAATTGGTAATTAGAGGGGAATCAATAGGTACCTCTAGATCAAAGTCAAAGGGAAAGCTCAGATGTTGGTACTATGGTAAATCATGGAATCTCAAGAAAGATTGTTGGAAAAGAAAAGAATCAAAGGAAGATGCTGGTAAGGAAATAAATTTGGTTGAATCGAGTTCATGTATGGTTGATGAAGTTTTATTTGTTTGTAGTATCTCACAATATCAAGAAAAATGGTTGTTAGATTATGGTGCTTCTCATCACATGTGTTCACATAGATGACGATGTTGTCTTTATGGGAAATGATATTTATTGTAAAATTGTTGGGATTGGGAGCATTGAGATTAAGATATTTGATGGGATTGTAAGAACATTTATGGATGGTAGACATGCACTTGAACTTAAAAAAAAATGATATCTTTGGGAGTTTTGGATTATGGAGGTTACAAGATTATAGGTCAAGGTGGAGCACTAAAAGTGTGCAAGGGCATCTTGGTGGTTATGAAGGCTACAAAGATTGGAAACCTTTACAAACTGGAAGGAAGCACTCAAGTAAATGAAGCAAGGATGGTATCTAAGGAAACAAGAGCATCTACTTGTTTATGGAATCAACAATTGGGCCATATGAGTAAGAAAGGGTTGGGGCTACAAGTATTGGAAAACTGTAAGATATTTCCAAAATTGCAATCTTTGAATTTATGCAAGTTTAATATCTTTGTTGGTTATAGTGATGGAGATAAGGGATGTAGATTGTGGGATCCTACTACCAACAAAATCATCACTAATAGAGATATGTACAAGGAACAATTAGATGTTTTTTAGGATCACAAAGGGAGATTTGTTTGCAAATGCAAGGGATCATTGTATGGCCTAATGGTACCCGGGAAATGGTACAAGATGTTTAATTCCTTCATGGTGAGCCCACATTTTACTAGAAGTGAGTATGATCATTGTGTTTACTTCAAAAGTGTCAATGACATATTCATTATCTTGGTGTTATATGTTAATGATGTGCTTGTTGCAAGCCTAAGCATGGTTGAGGTTACCTAGTTAAAGGATCAGTTGATCAGGATGTTTCAGATGAAGGATCTAGGAACAACAAAACAAATCTTGGACATAGAAGTATACAAAGATAGAAAAAAATGGTAAGTTGTGGTTGTCACAGATCTATGGTGAAGATATTAATGAGGTTCAATATGAACATTGTGAAACCGATAAATATCCCTTTAGCATTCCATTGTAAGCTTTCTTCAAGTTTATGTCATGATAGTAAGGAAGAAAAGGATTATATGTCTTGTGTACCTTATGCAAGTATAGTAGGAAGGTCAATATTTGTGATGGAATGTTCAATTGGTGTTATCAGTTAACACGTGGCAAAACCAGGTAAAGAGCATGGAATGGGTGCTTCGGTATCTTAGAAGAACGATCATCACCTAATGGTTATGGTGATTTAGTTTTTGGTTATGTTGATTCAATGGAGGTGGAGTGGTCCATACTGGAGCAAACTGTATAAACATGTTCAGGAAAAAAATATTGTTAGAGAAGTTGCAGTCGTGTTTGGCTTCTCTTGGCTTGCATAAAAGGTGATGAATAAACGTGGGAAAGGTATCATGTAAATTGTTGTCAAGGTGGAGATTGTTGAAATGGTGACAACAAATCCGACATTTGAGTACCTGTGTGGGAGTTCAATCGATCCAAAATTCGACGGTTCAAATACCTGTGTGGGAGGTTAATGAACAAACTATCAAATGTAATATTTATGTGTGTATGATATAGATTTATGTAGGAACACAATGAAATACAAAAATACACATAAACGCAGAGATGCAGCAAAAATAAGACTTCATTTCATTAATAACAAATGATTGAAATATGCTTACAAACAGAATGGAAATAAACTAGCTAGGGTGTTGGTAGCTTATCTCTGAGAAGAGATGTGGCGGCTACTGGCCTATGAACTGTGTTACAATGAGGCTCGAAGGCCTATTATTATTGAGAAACAATGGAAAACCTTAAACATCCAAAGACCTAACCCTAGGAGATGAAACACCAAGACTATGGGCCTCGTTTGGGTAAGTTGGTACACCAACTTCCCGGGGACGTAACTTTGGCATACGATCTCTGTTTGATGCGTTCCATACCTCGTTAGAAAGATCTATCTGAGGAATACAACTTATGGGTGAGAAACATTGATCTATAATCCATGTTGCTCCCCGTTTTCCCAAAAAACGTCGTTTAAGGCCTCAAAACTACTCCGGAAGTACAGGACCTGAAAAACTGCTAAAAATAGTAAACTGTGTGGAAACTGAAAAATTGAAAGAAGCAATGGTGGGGTTCCAAGTGGGATAGGTGAGTGGCCACCAATATCCACATGGATCATTCCTCCCCCCTTAGGAAGCAATGGTCCCCATTGCGTTGAGTTCCTCCATGAGTTGAGGAAACTTCTGCTGAACTTGGTCCTTGGCGAGCCACTTGCCTTGGTGAAGGAGTTGGCCTGGTTTGACAACTCGATATAGCGGTATCCTGTGTTGTTGGGTGTGCTTGATCTGTGTATCCATGATCTGATCAGTTCTGGCTTGTTCCATGCAGTCTGTATTTAACTCTGTTGGTGTGAGTTGTTCTGCCATGTCGGATGTGTCTAGTAGAGGTGGAAAGTAGGGCCGAAGGCGGTCCACATTGAACACTGGGTACAGACCAAGGAATGGTGGAATGCTGAGCTCAAAGGCATTGTCCCCTATAGCCTTGGTGAGGGTGTACGAACCATATCAGAGCAGACAAAGCTTGTGGTGGGGTCCAGCGAGGCGCTCCTTTTGCAAATGCAACCACACTTTGTCGCCCACCTAGAGGTTGTGTGGCACCCAATGTTGATCATGTCGCTGCTTGTACTTAGCATTGGCTCTGTCCAAGGTGTAAATAACCTGTTGGCGAATGTGTTGAATGTGCTCAATGAAGTTGTTTTCCTTGTCAACCTTAGACTAGACATGAGCTAAATCTTCCTGAGTATCCCTAAATGGCATGGCTATGTCAGTGGGACATAGTGGATGGAATCCCAAGCCCACTTGAAAGGGGCTGTGGCTATTTGAGATATGGAGAGCCCGGTTGTAGCTGTGTTGTACATACAGGAGGATTTCATCCCATGTGCGTGGATGCTTTGAATTGTACATGTGCAGAATGTGTACGATCATCCAGTTGACGACCTCTGTCTGGCCATCAGTTTGCGGATGGAAAGTTGTGGACTTGGTGAGCTTGGTTTCCAGCATCGACCAGAGGTTGGACCAAAATGTACTAAGGATCCTGTTGTCCCAATCTGAGATGATAGACTGTGGGATCCCAAAGTGTACCCACACTCGTTCAAAGAAGAGTTTAGTAGTGGCTTCTGCTGTGATATTCTTCTTGCAGACCATCATAATGGACATCTTCGAGAATCGGTCGACGACCACAAGAACATAGTCATTGCCATGCTTAGTATAAGGAAGGCCCGACATGTAATCCATAGAGATGGATTAATCCCAAGGTCGACTAGGTATAGGAAGAGGAGTATAGAGGCCTTGCTTCTTGATGGTCGGTTTGACAATGGCGCAAGCAGTGCAGGACTTGATGTACTTCCCGACATCCTGTCGAAGGTTCAACCAATAGAAATGATTTTGTAGTACTGCCACGGTTTTCTCGACCCCAAAATTCCCAACAACCCGACTATAGTGCACCTCCCAAATCATCTTGACATGCTCACTTGAAGGAACACACAGGTGTCCCAGGTGACAAAGCAAGGCATCCTGGAGGTGAAAATTGGGAACTTGCTTACCCTCCAAGAGTGTATTGTATGTGTGGCCGAATTTTGGATCACTTGTGTAGAGAAGCGGACAATCGAAAGTCTCATGCCCATAAGATTTGAGCACAGTGGTTAGCACCATGATGGGTGGTCGACTGAGGCAGTCTGCAACATTATTGGTGTTGCCTTTCTTATACTTAATGTTCAAATGAAACTGTTGTAGGTATGTGGACCACTTCTAATGGTGATCATTCTGCAACTTCCCTTGTGTCTGTATGAACTACAGGTGTCGGTGGTCTGTGTGGATGATCGTTTCCTTTCCCAAAATGTAATGCTTCCATTGTTGACAAGCCTGCACAATGGAATACATTTCTTTGTCATAAGTGGGATACTTCCGGACTATGTCGAAAAGTGTCTCACTGTGATATGCCACTGGATGCCCATGTTGAGTAAGGACTGCCCCAATAGCATAGTCATAGGTATATGTCTCGATCTCAAATGGTTGTTGCAAGTCTGGTAATGTGAGCACTGGTGCAGAGCAGAGGTGATGCTTCAACTCCCCGAATGCCTTCTGTTGAGATTTAGACCAAAAGAATTTTTCTTTAGCTCCTCCCTTGGTGACTTGACTCAAGGGCCAAGTGATATGAGAGAATTCCAACACAAACCTGCGATAGAAATTGGCAAGACCTAAAAAGTTGTGGAGCTCTGTTAGGGTGGTTGGGGCTGGCCAATCCCGAATGACTTGGATCTTTGTTGGATCCACATGCACCCCCCGCTCATCAATAATGTATCCCATATACTGAACCTGGGTGAT
>ML809540.1:269498-282112 GCA_009831015.1 Picea engelmannii | reverse complement strand
ATAAGAGAGAGGAGAAGTACTTCCTCTAAAAATACATGAGTACAAACTAGGTAAATCAATTGATCTCCAATTTTATAGTTGATTTCATATTTCAAATAAATGAAGGAGATTATTCCTAGTATGGGAGCTCTCAAAGACTTGGACCATTATCCCTAGTATGGGAGTCCAAACCATATTTAATTTGTTCATTATACAAGAACAAGAAAAAATTTTGTCCTTGAAGAAGAGATAGCCTTTCAAAATATCCAGAGAATCTCATATGGAGATTGACAGTAAGACAAAGACCTTCTCCCCCTTTAGCAATTCAGAGGGAGACATACCTTATTCTAGTTGATCCAGTTGTTCCAGTTGACATATTTAGAGATATTGTAGTAGGTCGTAAAAATCCTACCTAGACTCACTCTGCAAAGAGGCAAAGAAACATACAAGACTCTCAAGGCACATCACGAGAAATAAAAACATATTTTTGAGCTATCCCTCATGAGACATTTCATTGATGTTGAGCCTCCTTGACTTATAGAAGAAATAGGAGAACAGGTATGGAAAGATGCCATAACAGAATAATACCAGTATATCTTAAATAATGATGCATAAGATATTATTTAGGGACCAGAAGGGAAGTCTATGGTAACTTCCAAGTGGATCTATAAGATCAAGCATGCAGTGGATGGAAGTGTCGAGAAATAAAAAAAAAAATGAGATCTATAAGCCAGAGATTTCTCACAAATAAAGGGATTTTTTTATGATGAGACACTTGATCCAGTAAACTCGATACACTTCCATATGTACTACCATCCATGAGATAGAAACTATATCAAATAGATAAGTTCTTGATGAGTTTGGATTTCAACAAGAGTGTTGATGATCCAAACCTATTACAATGTTGATGACGAAAGCCTGATTTTGATGACTTATTCAAAAATCCTTGTTGTTGGATACAAGTAACCCTTGAATTTTGAATTCAAGATGAAGAATCTGAGTATGATGCACTACTTCTTGGGACAATAAGTATGACAAAGGACCGATGAGATTTTTCCTGAGTTAATGAAAATATACAGTGAAAATATTAAAGAAGTTCAAGTATGGAAGAATGAAAAAACCACCGTGATGGATTTAAAAAGAAGAAAATTGATGATGATTCAGAATAAACTGATCCACATCTGATTGGATCACTGATGTATCTGGTTAACACCAGACTTGATTCATGCTATGCAGTGAATATACTTAGTCAATTCATTATTCAGCCAAGACAAACTCACTGGATAGCAGTGAAGCATGCATTGAGATATATATGAGGCACAATTGGATATGGCCTGAGATATTCCTCGAGTGTGAACTTGATTTTGCAGGATATGTCGATTGAACGAAAAGTACAGTGGACCAGAAGATCACATCCAGTTAATGTTCTAAATAAAAAATTTCCATGGTTTCCTATTGCAGCAGGAAACAAAACTATGTGGCCTTAAGTACCACAGAAGCAGAGTATATAGCAGAGAGTGTGTGAAGCAATGTGGCTTCACAAGATTCTAACAGATTTACTTGACCATGAGATAGATCCTATGATGATAACCAAGAGTCGTTTGTAAATCTCCTTGAGAACCTAATGTTTCTTGATGGATCGAAACATGATAAGATGAAATATCCTTATATCAGATATATGATGCAGAGGAAAATTGTACACATGCAGTACCTTCCTACACATGAGAAGATTGCAGACATCTACACCAGACTAACTTGGTGAAAAATTCCTTCATATTTGAGAGTGAGTATTGATGACTCCAGCCAAAAACAAAATTCAGAGTACATCCGTGTGAGACTTGGCATGATGAAGAATGCCTCCCTAGCTGAGAGGGAGTGTTGATGAATGCATATGTTACAAGGAAAATCTTTCTATGGCTAGGGTGAACCACAACAGAAGGAAATGACTGCAGAAATCAACTCTATCCTGGAAACATGCTATATAAACCAATGTGCAAGTGAGATAAGAAAGAGGCCTACATCGTCCATATGTTTGATGATGTCCATCATTGAGCACTTTGACCCAAAGCTATATACCTACCACAAGTTCTCAACAAACAAGCAAAACAAGCATATGGTGGAAATATTAAAGGTTAGCACATTAGATAGTATATACATCAATATAGATAAAAATACACCCATGGATAATAATTCATATATTTGCAAGATATTAATTAGACGGGAAAGGAGTATTTCTATTAATAAATGATCAACAAAAGTGAAAATATTACAAACTTTCGTGTCGGCACGGTTCGGAACCGAGAAACCAAGTTCCTTCCAGCTGGGCCTCAACCACCTCAATCCTCCACCAAAGGCAAGCTCATAGAAAGGAGACAATGAGGTTCTCCAACAATAAGGAAAGAGATTGGGGGTTGAACACTTTGTTCAGACGTAAAGGACAAAGGGATGGAGACTCAATGTGAAGTAAATAATTCCTCCAAAGAAACTTTTCTCTCAAAGTTGAATTCTCTCTCATTTTCCATAGCTCGGAATTGGCTTCTTTATAGCCTTCAGAATGGAACTGAAGGGCTGAGTCGAAAGGCCAAGGATCAGAGATCTCCTGTCGTGACATGGAAACCCGAAATTTTATTTTATTTTCTGGCACAAATCCCGATGTATGTGGGCTATAGTGGAGCAGCCTACCTATACGCTTGTTGTATAGTATGCAAGATGCGTACAAGTGGAAAAAATTGTATTTTTGTCTCTGGATTCTTTTAGCAAGGAAGATAAGTCTACATAGGGAAATGGAATAAGGCCCTCTATGCAAGATTGCATAAGGTGAGGCAAATCTTTCTATAACAGATGCCCCCTAATGTGTGAGGTCAAAGGAGTATCTGCAATGGCTGAAATACATTATAAATAACCCAAAAGTGGAGTGGTAGGGGACCAGCTAGAATAACTCGTTTCTCATTACATTCTACACTGACTTTGCATACATGGATGCCAAAAATACACTACAGATCCATGTGAAAATATACCAAACAAGTGTCTGTGGCCATGAATAGGCAAATACAAATGTGGTTACATGCCAATAGTTGTCATAGTCACGAACAAGGCCCAGTAGAACCAGTCTCAAAACCAATATGAAGATATTTGTATACCATGGAGTACAATTTTATCTCTCATGATCATTAAAGTCATGTAGGTATTGATCCAATGAAAGGGACGCAACAGCTCAGGAAAGTTGCGGCCACATAGTGATGTCTTCAAGTCTTCTACACAATTTGCCAAGGGTGAAAGTCTAAATCATGTGAATAAAGGAGTTGAGGTCGAACATAATGAGACATTGTTTGATTATCGGTCATTGATGTATACAATTAACAAATGCGAGACAACCTATCGATAATGAAAGTAGGTATCAAGGCACCAAGTACATTCTTACAAGTGTGAATAAAGGAGTCGGTGTTGAACACCTGAAGAGTCCATCGATCAAGAGACATTGATGTATTCCCAACTGTCGATGGAAAGAGAGCTTGCCATTGATGACTACAAGCCTCATGGTACTCATAAGACTCTAGGTCATGTTTCCGAAATAAATGGGTTGAAGTCGATGGAAAGAGACTCGTCGAAAGGAGAGAATTAAGACATCTCTCATCATTCAGCATGAGGTACATAGAAGGAGCTTCATGATTTGGTGGAAATCGTACAAAGAACATGTTCACGAACCAAGGACCTTGTGCATCTTTCACGTGTGCCAAGTGCAAGAGGTACACTAAAAAGACCCTATGAATAGCAGCTAATGATGAAAATTGTTGACAAAGGTGAGGAAAACACCAATAAGGCTAATGGAATCCAAGACACTGCATGAATCTCAATGTGTGAATAGATTTATTTCCATCGAACACAAGGGAAACAACCCAGTCAACGACCAATGATGAAATTTCAACTGTTGAGTTCAAGGTTACGTACCAACGATGAAAGTAGGGCCAGGGTGCATGATAGGTCTACAGTATCATGTGATTATGAGACAAACTGAGGGTATGGACAACATGAAAAGTCAAGAGTTATGAGGAGTGGCTGACATAGGTTGATAGACTTCCTTTGAACAAGAGCATGAGACATATGGAGGACTCCGGCAGTATAGACCCAATGATGAAACCATGAGATGCAGGAGGCATCAATGAAATTCTCTATAGGGACTGGAAGAGTAACCAGTCGGTAGAGAAGACTCTGTAACAAGATCATCTTCCTAAGGCCATGCTAATCCAAAAATTATGATGATGAATGGACTCAAATAATTATGTGCTTTTCTCAACGGCAACACGACTATTGTCGATACAAGATAATACTCCCTTCCTGCCCATCTTTTTTTGTTTTTTCATAGACAAAGGAATGTTATGATACAGAGGAGGAAACGAGTGTCGCAAGTAAGTAAAACTAGTTCCAGCAGTGGAACATACCTAAGCTCAATGAAAGGAAATGAATGTGGGAGATGGACACTCAGGGGAATGTTCCCTCTTGGGTATAGGGTTTCAAATTGTGAAGGATATAAACAAGGCTTTGCTTGGTTGAGGATACAAAATTTTTGAGGCAAAACGGTTTATAATGTAAAGTGAGAACCGGCTATAGGCTCAATACTGCAAGCAAGGGCATGAGGTGCAATCACAACTTAACACCAAAAAATATCATTTTTTATGTCTTTTAGTCTACTTGGTGTGAAAAAGGGATAAACTTGTGCCAAATAGATGTCTTTTAGAAACCAATTTACGAGTGTGAAAAAGATAAGTTCACTCGGCGATCTTTTCACTTTTTGATAATGAGTCGGAAAAGATATTAACTAAGACTTGTGACCATTCAAGACCAGTTTAACTAGTCTAAAAGGGACAAATCACTCAGAAATCTTTTCACCTTTTAAAGACGAGTTGGAAAAGATCTTAAATTAAACTCGTTTGGGAGTCCACGGGGTATAAGGTTGCATGTTTATGAATGATAAATGAGGCTTAGCATAAATTCTAGCATGAGTTGTGAGGGACTCCCGATCCTATGAAAAAATCTTTGCATGGGCACCAAATGCAGTAGGGGATCTAACTAGGGCACCCATTTTTGGTAAGTCTCTACCACTTAATAACGACACGACTTTGTAGAAGATGGAAGGTTTTCTTTCACAACAATACCTATCCTATATGTTGGGTAATGACAATACCTACCTGTGGTGATGAATCGCCAACATAACGCTGAAATCTGCAAGAATCTCAGGTTAAAACTGCAAAAACCAACTCGATCCACCTTAGTATTATTCCATTAGGTGAAAAAATGGCTTAAAATTGTAGAAAGTGGGTAAAAATAATTTATAAATAGTAACAAAATAAAAAATTACTATACCATTTTGATTTTTCACCCAACTAGTGAAAATTGGATCAAAATACCTCTGAGATTCAAATGGCGATTGTGGGAGCATCAGGCAACGAAATTACAAACCATCTTGATCAGGTAATTCTTGTTCTCTTCCTCTTCAATTTCAGTGGATTAAAATTTTGAATTAGGCTCTAAATTTTTAGTTATTGAGGGATCAAAGTGTAGATTTCGATGTACGTGGGATGGATTTAATCAAGTCGCATATAGGATGAGGTATACGCTCATGTATAAACTACAGGGTGTGTATATAAATCCCTACACATGACTGTGTGTAAATTAGACCATGTGCAGGCATGCAAACAATCATTTAGGAGGGTTCTAACTCAAATTTTTATTTGTCTTTGACAAGATAATTCTTGAATGGAGAGAAAGAGAGCATGAGGAGGTCGATGTTGTTATAGATTGAGATACGGGGGCCCAAATGGCCTTAAAGCGATGTGGCTTATATAAGTTTATCACATTAGATAGAATAATCCATCAATATACATAACAAATACACCCATGGATAATAATTCATATATTTGCAAGATATTAATTGGATGGGAAAAGAGTATATCTATTAATAAATGATCAGCAGAAGTGAAAATATTACAGACTTATGTGTCGGCACGGTTCGGAACCGAGAAAACAAGTTCCTTCCAGCTCGGCCTCCACCACCTCAATCCTCCACCAAAGGCAAGCTCATAGAAAGGAGACAATGAGGTTCTCCAACAATAAGGGAAGAGCTTGGGGGTTGAACACTATGTTAAGACTTAAACGAAAAATGGGTGCAGACTCAATGTGAAGTAAATAATTCCTCCACGGTAACTTTTCTCTCAAAGTTGAATTCTCTCTCCTTTTTCATAGCTCGGAATTGGCTTCTTTATAGCCTTCAGAATGGAACTGAAGGGCTGAGTCGAAATGTTTCCAGTATGTGGAAGGCCAAGGATTAGAGATATCATGTCGTGACATGGAAACCTGACATTTAATTTCATTTTCTGGCACAAATCCTGATGTACGTGGGTTGTACTAGAGCAGCCTGCGTATATACTTATTGTATAGTATGCAAGATGCGTACAAGTGGAAAATTGTATATTTTTGTCTCTAAATTCTTTCAACAGGGAAGATAAGTTTGCATAGGGAAATGGAATAAGGCCCTCTGTGCAAGATTGCATAAGGTGAGACAAATATTTCTATAACATCAGCTATGTGAGAAATTCTCCAGCTTACAAACCTGTGAGACGTGGATCATTGTAGCTATGTGAGTCTTTCTCTCAGCTTACAAACCTGAGAGAAAGCCCCTAAGAAGGGTATGTGGTTCCTTCCTGAGAAAGATCTAGGAAAATAGAGATGACCTCCTCCATTCAGAGAGTTAAGAAGAACTACAGATGATTATCTAGTGGGAAAGGTGATCTGTTGAGTTAGATGTGCCTGTGGCTGAGCACAAGGTGAATGTGTGAAATCTCAAATTGTTGGGTGCATCGTCATGTGAACAAAAATGAAGATGATGTAATAGCCTCCTCTGAGCAGTAGAGTTGACAAGAAGACTCCAGATGATTCTACTGTGTGAGGCAGTGGGAAATAATATCTGTAGATTGGACGAGCACAGGTGAACGTGTGAATACCTAGTTCTTTTGTGTAATGTAGTTAATAAGAGAAATGGCATCCCTATGGATGTGCCCCTAGTGGATGAGCACCAGTGGGTGTATCAGATCCTTTTCTATATATTGTTCAAGAGTCAGACCGTCATGTAACCCTAATTGTTATGTAAAGGGTACAGGTCGGCCCCACCTTAATGTGATTAGTAATAAATGTAAAAGATACTTAATCTGGTTAATATTAATTATAATAATTATTATTATTATTATTATTATGTGACTTAGAGAGGTTGTCCCTATTGAGACAATAGAAATTTTTGTTGATAAGACAAGTCTAATATAAGTAAAGGAAGATTCCCCATTGTGGAATCATATCTTTTATGTGAGTTTGGAAATTTCAGCAAGTACACTTCTTTGGGAAAAGTGCACACCTCTCTTGGGCGCTAGAGTTCTAAGGTTTGAGCACCCTCTTGTGTGCTAGGGTTTATCTTGGTGGTGAAGGTATTTCTCTTGAATAATATATCAAAGGATTTGGCTGGGTTTTCTTCCCTTGTTGAAAAGGGTTTCCCGTGATACATCTTGTGTTCTTGTGCATGGTGCTTCTTCTTGTGATCTTGGTTGTTGCAACACTTATGGTTATGGTTAAATGATAAAATTGAATGAAATTCATGCTTAACCTAACTTATTGAAAAATCAACAGTGTATACGATCACATACCTTCAAACCTTCCTTAACTTTAAGAACAAGAGACTAGTATTTTCATCAAACTTTACTTTAGTCTCACATGACTAGTTTTGGATTAGTCAACAACCCTAACTTGAAATAATCATAACTATGTACATGTAATGAATAAGATATGAAAATAGTACACAATGTTCTTTAATGTGTTTTGTGCAATTCGTCCATCTGTCACTACTTGGAACCTCTCAAAAAAGGAGTTATAGCAAAAATGGCATACCTTGTTGAATTTTGGCTTATTCTAGAGAGCAAACTTGTAGAGCATGCCCCGCATGGAATATTTTTTGTATGGATATGAAACTTGTACACGGAATACTAAATATTGTACTCTAACCATCACATTTGGTCTTACTAAATTTGGATCTGTTATGAAGAAGTTATGATGTTCTTACCCAAAACACTTGTTTTAGACTAGTTTCAAGACTAGCCACAAACCCTATTTTCCACAAAGTGTAACTCCAAAAATAAAATGACCCACAAAATGAAATTTGTACCATGGCTGCTTGGATATTTTTTCTCAATGGAATCCCAATTTCATGGTCTGAAGCATTCTAAAAAAAAAAATATTGTGAAAATGGTGAGATGACCTATAAATAACATACCTTAGAAAGCATCATCAAAAGAATTTACCCTCCCTTGAATTTCGGCCTTCTTTATTTCACCTTCCCTCTGAAATTTGGATTAGATATCCTTTGGTTACCTTAGTCACTTGTAGATATTCAATATGCTCAATATTTATTAAAATGAGAGAGCCTTGCCTCTTATGTATACTTTCATGTAGCTTCCTCAAGGGGTTACCTTTTAACCATCTTAACCCACTTTCTTTATTGTAGGGTTAACCCACTTCTTTGTCTACTTAGTAATTTGTCCATTAACTTTATTATTTAAATAATTTATTTTGTATCCACTTTGATTTATAGTACACTCATCACTTCACTTTATTATTTAAATAATTTCTTCTTTGCAAACACTTTGACTACTTTGAATTTTTAGGGCTTCTAGATGACACAGGGGGTTCTCCAACTTCACATGGCCATAACTCTCTAACTGTGAGTTATGTGACATTCCACATACCCATGGAAATGGCATGACATTTCCTATCCATATATAAAAGTCTTACCTACAAATATATCAAAACTCGTACCATTATCCATCGAACAAACTTGGGTCCATTACCCAAACCTGGGTTTTCCAACTTCACATGGCCATTACTCTCTAATCGTGAAAAGTTATGTGAAATTCCACATACCATTGGAAATAGAATGACATGTACTATACATATATAATATTATCACCTTCAAATATATTAAAACTCATACCATTATTCATCAAACAAACTTGGGTCCATTACCCAAACCTTTGTGCTACCAAAATTCACTATCGGACTTTCTCCAAGGGTTGAAATCAATCACTAAGGGTTGAAATAAATATAAAATACCACTCTCCAATGGTTGAAATCAATGAAAACCAACAATCCATACCGACTTTCCATCAACCTAAGCCAATTGTCTGACAAATCTTACAAATTTTTAAAATGCCAACCATAAAATGTTTGGCGATATTTTTGTAAAAATATTCAAATTCTTAAGAATTTTATATAGTTTCTAGAAAATTTTGACAATTTTTTAGAGTAAAACTTTTATCCTATAGAATTTGGGTGAATCATTTTTAAAAATATGGAAATTGCTGAATCATTTTTTGGAAAACAAACATGCAAAATTAGCCCATAAGAAAAATTTAGCCCTTAAAATTTTCCCTAAAATTTAATTTCTTCTATGCTCTTCATCTTCAATATATTCAATCATTTGTCTAATGTAATCTTCATCTTTTGTCTTGATAGGTGCCTAAATTGGAATACTTTCAGCGCCCATCTAATACCTTTTTCCTTACCATTTTCCACTAATCATTTCCTTTTTGACACCCTTCTTATCTAGTTTTGTCGCACTTTTCATCAACATATGAATCTTTTCCATATGCCATTTTTACGCTATTCTTACATATTTCTTAAGTAACTCGTTACGTTCATGCACTAACATTGCTATACATAATAAATTACAGTGGTTGCCTTACAGTAGTTAGAACTCCTTATAGTAGTTGCAACTCCTTACAGTGGCCACAATTCCTCTTTGTGGTTGCAAGTCCGAGCACAATACAACTATTACAACTCTAATTGCACTCTCCACTATGGAAACTCCAAGTAAAACATCATTGTTTCAATTCCAAATGTGTCACGGTTGCTACAATTCCGAGTACGACGCCATTGATTCAACTCCTAGTACAAAATCCGCTAGCACAACATTCAACAATACAATCGATAGCCAGGGAACACTCCTCACACAAGAAAGCGACAGGAGGCAAGTGGACAACCAAAAGAGAAATAAGTTTTCCTACCAATTGTCCCTCAGTTGATCTGAGTAAACACATGCTTGTTCCTTACTAAAAATTGGCAATATCAATGTAAACAAATAAACAATCAATTCTCATCATTGTCCATCGGTCCCTCTTTTTTATTTTAGATGTCAATTGTACTATAAAAACACCCCGGCTCCCTTGAGCTCGAGAGGAAGAATTATTTTGGATTTGGTTGTTGTTGTAACTTTCAAACTTCTGCAATATAATTTCCATTCTTCTCTTGTTCATGTGTTGATGTGTTGATGATCATGTGTTGTCCCTTGACCAAGTTTGAGGATCCTTGGTCATGTTTGACCTATTTTTGGCACTTCAACAGGCTGTCGAAGGTAGAGCACAAGACGAAGTGGAGATCGCGAGATCTCAGCGCCTCTTTAAGGTTTTTTGGGTTTTTGGGCTATGTAACGGGTATGGGAATGTCGTCCCATGGGTTTACCCGTGCTTAGGCCTATTTTGTAATGTATAAATAGAATACTAGGTGATGTAAGTAGCGATTGATGGTTGAGTGCTAGTACTGGTTATGTGCAAGAAGATGTGATTAAGACTTGCAGATCTAAGTGTGAGTCATCTGTAGTGCTTTGTGAGTAGATTGTGTAAGCCTATGTGCCTAGATCTACTTGGGGAAGGAGTATCTAGCGAAGTGCACGCAGATCTCATGTCCTATGCGGAGTAGTTTTCTAATGCTTTGTGCCTATGAGACACTTGACAGAAGATAATAAAGAGAAGAAGAGTTGGTGGACGTAGCCCCAGGGTGGTAGTGAACCATGTATATCTTGTGTTATGGTTGCTTTGTGCAATGTATTGATCTGTTTATGTGTTTACCTGTTTAGATGCTTTGATATATATGAATGATAGATAGATATGTTGATGTTGCATGCTTAATAATATGGATGAATGCTATATTTGAACTATGTGTATGTGCTTAGTGCTTAAACATACTAGATCTGGTTGAATACTGCGATGCTTTGTAATTAGGGTTTTGTCTTCGAAGTAAATATTGGTTTAATACTGATGAAGTATAATTGTTAAGTGCTTTGATAATGTGTTATAATCATAGATCTATGTCCCAGCTAAGGTTGCATGCATATGAGTCTTGCAACCACCCCTACTTCTACCTTGGGTGAGACTTCATCTGCTTCGCAGGTGTTGCCAAAAGGGCTGGTAGTTAGGGTTTTGTTGGTGCGTTGTTGTAGCGTTGAACCCTGGGTCTGCCCCTATGCCAACAAATGGTTCCATTGCCAGGACCTGAAACTGTGATTGCTGGGAACTAAGGAAGAAGAAGCTATGTGCGAAGATCTGACCTGGAACTGTGATTGCTGGGAACTGAGGATCGTAGGATCTGATAAGAATAGTGAAAGACATGTTATTCCTATGCATATAAAGAATATTTGGACTAATAAATGGATGTAGGATCCTAGAAAGAATTTTTTGCAGGTTAGATACCATGATCCTAGTGCGCAGTACAGGAAAGGATGGGGATCATTTAAGAGAAAGAGAGGATTAACTCTTTGTTACACTTGCAGAAGACCAGGACATCTTGCTTAAAATTGCCCTGGTAGAAAACCTAGTTGTCTTTGTTGTAAAGCTATGGATCATGAAGTTTTGGATTGCCCTAGAATGATTGCTAATCTTGAAAGAATGAATATGGAACAAGTAGACCCTGAGAAAGGTCAAGAAACTGAGACCATGGTAGAACCCCAAAAGGAATCAGAGACTGTACTATTACATATGAAATAAACCTTGAATGACCACAGAGATACTAACCTATCAGAGATCTTAAAAGAGAAAGAGAAAATAGAAGTAAGAATAGGAGACTTCAACATTGACTATATTCTGGATGAGGAAACATATGTGAATATAATGACAGAAAGAACTTGGAAATTCTAGGAAAGCCTTCTATGATTCCTTCATTAGGAGGAATAAGATTGTTTAGAGGAAAGTTGATAACCCTATGTGGAATACTTACCTATATATCTATGAGTGTTCATGGAAATTCGACAGAAGAAGATTTTGAGGTTGTTAAATTTATTGAGAACAATGCCCCATTTGCTATGTTACTAGGAAAACCTTAGATTGAAAAGGATTAGGCCATAAGGAAAGAAGAATAAGTCTTAGAGCAGAAAAAGCAAGAATTAAAAGATTTCATGACTAGGAGGATCGCACACTTGATTGAAGAAAAAGAGAACAGATCGAAGCTATTTAGAACCAGAAACTTGGATTTCGAAGTTGAAAGAACACAAGAAGACTCAAAGAAGACTGAAGCACCTACCCCTGATAAAGAAGAAATATTGCCCCTGAATACTAGGAAAGAATCTCAACAGGGCGAAGTTACTATGCCAAGAGGAGATAAGAATCTAAATGGAAAGAGGAATATTGTTGGTCCCCGGTTTTGACCATGTTCTTTGCCCATACTACATACCATTGACCTCCAACTATATGCCAGTACCAGCCTTTTTGACCTCCTTTTGATATAATCAACATCCCTTTACCATTCAAAGGGGTCACCTAAGGTATCTT
>ML809540.1:232327-255248 GCA_009831015.1 Picea engelmannii | reverse complement strand
TCGGCAAGTTGGGATGGAGCTTCATCTTTGACTGTGTTGTGAATTGAATACATGAAAGAATCATTATTCAAACCATGGTACCAAGGATGAGCAGCAAAATGTTTGGGAACTGTGACATTTTCTTTCTCTGAAATCAATGGACCGTGATGTCTTTGGACGACAAGCTCATCTTTCATATTGATCCTCTGCATCATCTCTTCCATGGCACTGGCCAAAATCTCCAGTTTAGCTTCTGATGAATTCAGCTGCTCCTTTTCTTTGTCCTTTAACTTTGACCTTTTGATCAGCAAGTTGTTCTCCACATCAACTGCAATGCTCTACATTTCTTCAAGGCTTGCAGTGTTCCTTTCTCTTAATTGGAATGCCATCTCAGGATCAAAGGCATCTGGGAAATGAAAGTGGGCTGATCTTGGGGCTGGCTTTATATCAATAGGCATTGCATGATATACCTTATTGAACCTTGCTGAAAACTGTTGTACTATTTCCCCTGGCTGTCTTTTCAAATGGTCATACTCTTCCAAGATGAGAAAAACATTTCTCATGATCACCCACCTATCTAAGAAAACTTGCATGAACTGCTGAAAATTTCTGATGCTTGCAGCTGGAAGGTTCTTAAACCAATATTTAACTTTACCTCCCAAAGACAAGGCAAACATTCTGATGCAGACATCATCATCTTCTACCTCAAAGAGGTCAAGAAAATCCTCAAGACTTTGGATATGCTTTTCAGCAATAAGATTGACATTCTCTCCATCAAACCTTGGTAGATTATTGACGTAACTGACAGGGAGGTCATGGAGAAAAGGAGGCAAATCTAGAGGCTTGTATTGGTCTGGGAATTTTGCAAGCACAGGAGATGAAGCAAGGGGCTTACAACCATCCATAGGTTTAGCAAGAGTAGGAGATAAAGCAAGAGGCTTATGTATCACTAGGGTTTCTACAGGTGCATCTGGGATGTGCACAAGTGTATGAGTATGTACATAATATACAATTGGGGATATGATCTCTTGAGGCTCATCAATTAACAAATGGTCAAAGTAATCTTCAGCAATATACTTTTGATCAGGCTTAGAAAAAGACAAGACATAATTGCAGATAAAACCAATGATGTCTTGAATGCAATTTGAGCTTGAGTACCTGGTCTTTCTAGGCTGCTTGGTCATACTTCAAATTCTTCCTCCAGTGGAGTCTTTGAGTTGGCACTGTCTGGAGATGATTTGGAGTCACCAAGTGAATGATCTCAGCCTTCTAGTGTCTGGTCACTGTCCACCCTCAGTGATCAGATTTGGAGCTTTGAAGTGTACTACTGGGGAGAGTTCCCCAGTATGGTCGTTATTCTATTAGCACTCTGTAATTTTCCCAAGGCTGTGATGGTAGTCACAGAGGCAACATCAAAACCACTTCGAGTCTTGGATCTAGCCCTCCAAGACTCAGAGAGGGATCTCTCTATTTTATTTAACTTGGTTTGTATGGAATAGATGTTAGGCTAGATATGAAAGTATGGGTTTGGGGTTTTTTGAAATATTTAGATGAGGGTTTGGTTGACAACAGAGGAAAAGGCCATTGGGCAGAATGGAGTCAACAAGTTAAAATTGATGAATGAATAAATAACTAAGAAAATTGGTGACCAGGCAAGGCAGCCATGATAGTGGATCTCAATATTTTGTAATATGGAAAAGAAGAATGGGTTAAGAATCATCTCAAATGCAGAGCAGCGTTTATCTGAATTCTACATTCAATTTGCAGAAGAAAACATAAACATTGCTTTAAGCCAAATCAGGGTGTACAAGACAAATCCTAATTATATTTTTCTTATAAACAATGATGGAAGAAAACAATATGAGAAAACATGAAAATGACAGTTTATATCAAAAAACTTCACCACGAATCATGACACAAGAATCTGGAAATCCAATGTCTTAATATTCATTCCAAACCACTTCAACCCGTTGATCATCTGGACAAAACAAAAAATGTTTCTAGATTATCTTCCCCTCTCTAGTACCTCCAGGTTGAACCTATTTACATTAAAATCGTCTAAATAAATAGGATAGACCTCCCCATAAGTTTCAGAAGTTGGTTTCAACTGCCTCGGCCAAAAATAGCCATAAATCCCTAAAAATTTGGAACTGTCCACCATGAAAGACAAGCCTAATTTCTACGAAAAAGGGGTCTGAACATACATCTTTTTCTCTTCAAGGCTGAAACTTGGGAAAAAACTGAAGGAGTTTATTTTATATGGGCATGTTTTGGAGAAAAAAATCTTTAGGTTTCTCCAAATTCGCCTCCCTCCGGCCGTGACAGCTCCCGTAAAATCAAGACTGTAACGGAAAAGTGAAAATATGGAAAAAAGGACCTCAAAGATGGCTTTGATTATCCCTTCTCGTGGCACTGGTGAAAAACCTGAGAGAGGTTTTTATTCTTCAGGCCGTTACGGAGAAAAACCTCTCTCGGTTTTTAAAAATTCATTTTCATTTTCCCAGAAATAGCCTCGGATGAAGACATGATGAACAGGCAAAAATGGGCGAAAATGAGAAAAGCGGTTTTTTTTTTGGGATGGGTGGTATTTCGGACCCCCCCTGAGGTGGTAAGCGGTTTTGGGAGGGGGGGGGGTCCGCTGGAATGGGGATCTGACACCTGTGTGGTGGGTGGTATTGGAAAACAACCATTCCGGACCCCCCCTCTCGTTAAGTTTCGGATAGTGAGGGGGGGTATGGAATTTTTAATGTCCGTTGATTAATATGTATGATTTTCATGTGGGCTTTGATGTAAGCGGGAGTTGGGGGTGGGTAGACTTAGGATAGTGTAGGTTTGTTTTATGTTTTTGTTTTTTAATATTTTTTATTATTGTTTTGTTTACATTTTAGTTTAGTTATTTTATGTTTGTTTTTTATATTTTGTTTTATTATATGTGTTTTATTGTGTATGTTTATTTAATATAATTTGTATTATATTTAATTTGTTTTTGTTTGTTTTTTGTTTTGTTTTTTATATGTTTTGTTTTATATTTTGTTTTATATTTTATTTTATTAAATTGTTTTATTTAATCTAAAAACTAACCTAGTTATTAAACTAACTTAATTATTAACTTAATTAATTAACAATTGATTAATTATTAACACGCCAACTCAATTATTAATTAATTAATAATTAATTTATTATTAACAGGTTTAATCATGACTATTAACCTAATACTTTTATCCTAAGTTTGTTTATTCATGGAGGGGTAAGATTGGTGAAGGGGTGAATGAGTGAAGGGTGAGGAACTGACAGGTGCAGCGTGAATGAAGGATGTAGCATGGAGCGATGGGGGAGCGAGCGAAATGAATGGAGGGGAGAAACGGGATCAACTGAGCCAGACTTCATCATCACGAGAGAAAATTCCAAATCAACAGTCGAAGAATCGAGTTACCTATGATTATAGGTCCCCAACAGAGTGCTAGTACTGGTTGTGTGCAAGAAGACATGATTAAGACTTGCAGAGATAAGTGTGAGTCATTTGTAGTGCTTTGTGTGTAGATTGTGTAAGGCTATGTACCTAGATCTACTTGGGGAAGGAGGATCTGGCGAAGTGCGTGCAGATCTCTTGTCCTATGCGGAGTAGTCTTCTGATGCTTTGTGCCTATGAGACACTTGACAGAAGATAATAAAGAGAAGAAGAGTTGGTGGATGTAGCCCCAGGGTGGGGGTGAACCACGTATATCTTGTGTTATGGTTGCTTTGTGCAATGTATTGATGTGTTTATGTGTTTACTTGTTTATATGCTTTGATATAGATGAATGATAGATATATTTGTTGATGTTGCATGCTTAATAATATGGATGAATTCTATATCTGACCTATGTGGATGTGCTTAGTGCTTGAACATACTAGATCTGGTTGAATACTACGATGCTCTGTAATTAGGGTTTTGTCTGCAAAGTAGATACTGGTTTAATATTGATGAACTATAATTGTTAAGTGCTTTGATAAGGTGTTATAATCACAGATCTGTGTCCCAGCTAAGGTTGCAAACATCTGAGTCCTGCAACCACCCCTACTTCTATCTTAGGTGAGACTTCATCTGCTTCACAGGTGTTGCCTAAAGGGCCGGTAGTTAGGGTTTTGTTGGTGCGCTGTTATAGCATTGAACCCTGGGTCTGCCCCTGTGCCAACATCATGTGATTTTGATTTCATAACCCATTGTCTTTTCTAAAGGGGCAGGGCACCCTCATTAGTTAAGTATTTCATGTATATTAAAGAGTAGGATTAGTATTTCATTTCTATTCATTTAAATTCTGTAGTTATTTTGTCTTTTTACATTGTTGCAATTCCATATCTTGTAGACAGTTAATTGCAAATCAAGTGTGGTTAATAATTAGTTTCTTTGCATTGTGAATTCTGCAATCATAAGCTGCAACTCGGTGTTGATTCAATTTTTGTAAGTTTTTTATCACATGCATTGTTGCAACTCCCATTGTTGAAACTCACGTTGTTGTAACTCGTGTTGTTGTAACTTTCATGTTGCGGCTCTGTTGTTGAAATCTGCTTGTAGCTTTACTTTATTTTGTTTTCTTGCAAATTTATGACAACTTTATTCCTCAATAGCTTGGGATTGGTATTATTGGTTTTGTAAATTAACATTGGAACTATCAATGTGTAACAATTACAGCAAGACAAGGTCATCATTTTACTTTAGTAAGTCACCAATAGATGTTAGCATAACTTTACTTTACACAAGTGTGATTTCCTTTACACGAGTGTGATTTATTTTTTGTCAATGTGATTTACTTTACGCAAGTGTGATTTTTTTTTTCGGTGTGATTTACTTTCCGCAAGTGTGATTTACTTTCTACAAAGTGTGATTTACTTTCCGCATGTGTGATTTACTTTCTGCAAAATGTGATTTACTTTCTGCAAGTGTGATTTACTTTCTGCAAAGTGTGATTTACTTTCTGCAAGAGAGATTTACTTTTCGCAAGTGTGATTTCTTTTCCTGCAAATGTGATATTTATTTTCCTACAATTTGAGAAGTTGGATAGCTTGGTGACTTAATTAAGTATCTTCAAATCTTGACTTATGGCATTCAAACTTCTACAACTCAGTGGTTATAGAACTACACTTTCATATATGGTGCAGGACAATTTGTAAGTAAGATACGACCTCTGATTGATAATTGAATGTGTTAGCGTCGGAAGTCACTCTTGGATTGCGGCAGGAGTAGAGCCCGACACCCATAAATTTTATGTCATGATTTTTTGTAGAGGTTGATCAAATGGAAAGAAACTCATAATCATATCGTTATAACTTAGAAAACTGGGCTAGAACAGTAGTGACATTTGAGTTCTTGACCTAAATTAAGCCAATAATAATGATAGTGGTGAGTAAGTGGAGGGAAAGAGAGGGGAAATAAAGTCTTCTCTGGACATCCGGTCTTCCAGCAGTCTTCACAAAAGACGAAAAGTCTCGGATATGAGATCCTCTCAGAGCCGAATAAACTTCAAAATGAACCTAAAAAATATTGCAGAACTGATATAATCAAACCTACATTATATAGCTATGCAACACCCGACTGGATCATCCATGTCTGGGCTTTCAGATTTAGAGGGGAAAAGGAAAAGAAGAATTTGGTTGCCATTAAACAAGAAGTGTCAATTGTTCTTCTATAACCAGAGAACCAGAGGTTGGATTAAATATTTACAATTGGGAGCTATGCTCTATGATCGATCCTTACAAAAATACAAAAACTGAGTAAATATGCTCCTAAACATCCGCCCAACAGAGGCGTCTTAGAACTTCTAGGGCGTGGCGTCTCTTCAGTCAAATCTGGCCTAAACTCCTTCGTTAGACATAACCTTAAATTTTCATGGCCTTTGCAGGGGGGGTAGCTGAAACATTAAAGGATAAAATAGTGTGTGCAGACTCCTCTGGTCAGACGAGGATTCGGCATGGCTTCTTAAAAAAACCCAACATACAAGACTATCTCAAGAAGAATGTCTGTCAGAACCTTCATGTTTTGCATTTAATGAGTCAAGGTTTCAACTACCTTCCCCCACCTTCGCTTACTTTTAGAAGGGACCAAGATCGAGGCCGATTTGAACTGGTACCTAGAGAACGCAGCGATCCCTTCTGTAGCTAAACCCAGCACTTTGGCCCTTTGCACAGTTCTTTCTATCACCCCAAGTGACCACGAGCTATGACCCTGTGCCTATCTTCAAAGGTGCTTTTAGGATTTCATGTTTCGATGATTCTGAAATGCAGTGGAAGGAAGAGACCCTATGTTCTCTCAAAATCCCAGTAGCTGAAATGGCTTGATCACGCGCCACGTGTCCCATTGGATGGATGGCCTAGATCACTTCTTAAATGTGGGACCACCTCTGGCCTGGACCCTTTCGGCATTTCAAGCTTCAGGATTCTAAAATGCAGTGGAAGGAGGAGACCTCCTGTTCTCTCGAAGTCCCAGTAGATGAAATGGCTTGATTGTGCACCACGTGTCCCATTGGATGAATGGCCTAGATCACTTCTTAAATGTGGGACCGCCTTTGGCCTGGACCCTTTCGGCATTTCAGGCTTCAGGATTCTGAAATACAGTGGAAGGAGGAGACCCTCTATTCTCTCGAAGTCTCGGAAGCCAAATAGCTTGATCGCACACCACGTGTCCCATTGGATGGACGACCTAGATCACTTCTCAAATGTGGGACCGCCTCTGGCCTGGACCCTTTCAGCATTTCAGGCTTCAGGATTCTGAAATGCAGTGGAAGGAGGAGACCCTTTGTTCTCTCGAAGTCTCGGTAGCTGAAATGGCTTGATTGCGTGCCACGTGTCCCATTGGATGGACGGCCTAGATCACTTCTCAAATGTGGGACCGCCTCTGGCCTGGACCCTTTTGGAATTTTGGGCTTCGAGATTCTGAAATGTAGTGGAAGGAGGAGACCCTCTGTTCTCTCAAAGTCTCGGTAGTCGAAATGGATTGATCGCATGCCACGTGTCCCATTGGATGGACGGCCTAGATCACTTCTTGATCGACGGTCCTGACTCTTTCAGGATTTCGTGCACCAAGGATACATGATGCAAGGAGGAGAGACTCTTGTATGTTGAAGTCCCGGTAGCCGAAATACTGAAATGGCTTGATTGTTTCGCGAGTTTGGCCACAGGAGATGAGCTCAGGCGCTTGACCACGTGCAACTCTGTGACCCAAACTTTCTCGATGGTCATCGATCTGCCCCATCTGTGGATCCTCGCCGTTGAAAGACAAAGTGCCCGCTTGCTTGATTTTAAGCTTGAAATGGGCTTCTTCTGTGGGTTGCGCTCGACGCTCATGGCTACGGCCTTTGAATAAAACACACTCGACCATTTTTTAAATCCCACTTCTATGCATTTACACCAAGGGCCCGAAACCAGAAGGAAACGCCAACTGGCAAGAATTTGTGCTAACATTAGGCTCCAAGGGGGATAGATTCATCCCTACGATGCTCTAAGAACTCATTTGTGGCTTCAGTGCCTTGTTGTTGGACTATGGAGTCATCTATTAAGCTGAAAATAAATAAATAAACAACTAAAAGGACAATGTTTACAAAACAAGGAGCCGCCTTCAGCTCAAACAAAACATTTTTTTAGGAAATGCCCATTTACTGGGCCATTAAAAACTTCATCACCCTCCAAATCCTGCAAATTATAAGTGTTATTCGAGAACACTTCAGTGTTCCTGAAGGGCCTGATCCAGAGGGTGTCAAACTTGATGTGTTTGCCCCTATCCTGCCTAGGTGCATCCCACTTAAGCACCAAATCCCCGAGTTTGAATTCCTTCTTTGTGACCTTCCTGTCAAAATCTTTCTTGACCTTCTGATGATGACTATGGGCCACGTCCATCACCTATTCCCTGATCTGTTGCACCTCCATTATTTGATGAATCCTTCTGACCATATGATCTAGCTCTCCTTCAAGATTCTGGAAGAATTTCGCTACAGGTAACACGAGTTGAGTGGGAAAAATAGCCTTCGTCCCATAAACCAGCTGAAAAGGTGAGGTGCCCAGGGACTTTTTCGTTTTCACTCGATCGGCCCATAGAGAGAATTTGAGCTTTGAATCCCAGGCCCTCTTATTGTCCTCCAACAATCTTTTGATGAGCTTGATTAGGCTTTTATTGGAAGACTCTACCAGTCCATTTCCTTGAGGATAATAGGGGGTGGACTGAATCAGTGAAATTTTGAATTGTTCATGGAACTTAATCAGAGGCTTGGACCTAAAAGAAGCAGCATTATCAGTGACAATGATGATGGGATAGCCAAATCTGGCTATGATATCCTCCAGGAAGCTGATAATAACCTTGTGAGAAACACTCCTAGTGGGGGCTGCTTTTATCCACTTAGTGAAATAGTCTATCATAGTCAGGATCCAACTGTGTTGGCCACTTGAAGGAGGATGAATCTCCCCAATGAAGTCCAACTCCCACTGTTGAAAAGGTGTTGAAGCTACCACAGGCTTTAGTGGTAGTGAGTTGAGCTACTACTTTCCTGAGAACCTTTGGCATTTGATACAAGCTCTAACCTCTCTGAAAACATCAGTGAACAAGGTGGGCTAGTAGTACCCAACCCTAAGAATTTTGTGAGTTGTGGTCTTCCAAAAATTATGCCCTCCACAAAGGCATCCATGGAACTCAAACATAATTTTCTGGGCTTCCTGTGGGCTTACACACCTCAGCAACACCCCTAGAGGGTCTCTCCAGTACAAGACTTGGTCAATGAGGCAATACCTTATCATATTGAGCTTTAAATTTCTTGCCTTACTCTTACCCATTCCATCAGGAGGCTTCAGTTCTTGCAGAAAGTACAAAATGTCTCGGTACCAGGTGCATTCTACTAGTGATGAGTCGTCGTGAGAGATTTTGATGGATGACACAGCTAGTTGATTTTCTGAGAAAGTATTTATGAAGCTAACCCCCAAAGCCCTGCAATTGGATTCAGCCAACAACTTGGCTAAACCCTGCCCTTTAACCATCTTGGTGGGCTTTATCTCTAGGTCAAACTCCAAAATCTTGGCAATCCATTTACCTCTTATTCCATCTACGTCAGGCTGTATAAGGATGTCTTTCACAGATGTTGAAGGCACGTATGCAGTCACTTTTGAGTGCAAGACATTGACTCTAAAAGATTTGAGAGCTTTCACTAAGGCATAATCTTGTTTCTCCATGATTTCATACCTGATCTCTGCATCTCTAAATGCCTTGCTGAAGAAATAAATGGGTTGTTCTCGACCTTCCTCATTTTTCTGCAACAAGACCGTTGCTACTGTATCAAAAGAAGCGAACGAAAAAATTAGAAAATCCTTGGAATAGTTAGGACTGATCAGCACAGGTGCCTCAATCAATACCCTTTTTATTTGGACAAAATATTCCCTGGGCTCAGCAGTCCATTTTACTTCATTTCCTTTCTTGAGCATGGTTGTGATGTGTTTCACCATTTCAAAATTTGAGACGAATCTCCTCAGAAAATTAATCTTCCCCAAAAAGGCTTGAACTTTCTTCCTAGATCTGGGAAGTGATAGGGTCTGAATTGCCTCTACCCTGTTGGGATCAATCCTCACTCCCTCTGTTGATACTATATGGCCTAACAACTTACCCTCCTTCATAGCAAAAACAAACTTCTTGGGATTTAGAGAAAGGCAAAACTTCTCGCATTTCAGGAAAACCTTCCTTAGATGAAAACAGTGCTCCATATCAGACCTGGAGAAGACTGTGATGTCATCCAGATATATCACCACAAACTGGTCTTTCTCTCTTATGAAGGCCATATCCAGAGCTCGTTGAAAAGTCGCTCCTACGTTCATAGGTCCAAACTGCATCTTGGCATACATGAATGTCCTCCAGGGAGTGGTGAAGGCCATCTTCTCTTTGTCCTCGAGCATGGCTGATATCTGATTATACCCAGAGAAGCCATCAACCATGGATATCCTGGATGCACCAGTTACCTACTACAATATGTGTTCCATGTTAGGCAAGGGATAGTTGTCTTTCTTTGAGCTTCGGTTCAGGTTCCTGAAGTCAACACAGAGCCTAATTTCACCACTTTTCTTCCTTACCGGGACCAAATTGGATACCCACTCATAAAATCTCAAGGGAACAATGATTTGGGCATCTAACAGCTTCCTTACTTCTCTCTCCATGACAGGCAGCAACATGGGATTTATCTGTCTTAACTTCTACCTAAATGGTTTAGCCTCCTCCTTTAGTGGGATCTTGTGTTCAATGACAGACGTGTCATATGTCTTGAGGTCTTCATAAGTCCATGCGAACACATCAACAAATTCTCTTAATAGCTCAGTATATTCGGCTCTCTGTTCTTTGGTTAGATTTCTTGACAACCTAACAAATTTAGGCTTCTCCTGTGTGCCAATGTTACACTCAGCTGAATCGCCATCTTCATTCGAAACTTCACCCCTTACTGCCACATCGTTACCATCGAACAATCTTTCTAACAGGACTAGTCCCTTCGGAATGTGATTGCTAGGCAGCTGAATAATCTGGTGATTAGAAATTTTATTTAAAAATACCTCAGGGCAAGGGTGACCTTCAAGGTCAGGGTCTTGATCAATGTGCAACGCAGAAAATTCGTCGACAGCCTACAGAAAATTCTTGATTTCCAGATTTCAAATACCTTCCAATGATTGACATTGTCCAGTACAGATGGCCTATATTTTATCTCAACATCATATTTGCTCTTAGGCGGCAAAGGGATCCTGAAAAAACTCACCGAAATGGCTAAGGAATCAGCCAAAGCATTTTTCTCCCTTGGAATAAAAGAGATGTTGAAAGCTAAGAAGGAATTTTCAATCAAGTCCCACACCTCATTTATGTAGCTCCTGAGCTGAGGATGCTTGGCCCAATAAATGTTTCTGACTTGCTGAATAATCATCTCAGCATCTCCGAACACCACTATCTCCTCTATCCCCATCTCCTTTGTGGCCCTTAAACCTAGAACCAGAGCTTCGTATTCTGCCACATTATTGGTGGCTTCAAATTCTAGCTTGAATGACAGGGACATGGTTTCCTGACAAGGTGACACCAACACCACTCCCGCATCGACGCCTTTGATAGAAGAAGCCCTGTCGAAAAACATCTTCCAAACATAGGTGGTTGGAGAAGGCATCTCGTGATTAAAAGGGGGCTACCTTATGACTTGAAAAGGGGCTTTAGGAGCATCAGTGAGCTGCAACAAACTAGATCCCAAATCAGTGTCTAGTGCAAAGATAGGGTGATTGGTGGGGTTTTCCTCATCACTAACAATGTAGGCCAGTTGGGCCTCTTTGTACAACCTCTTGTGTTCCCCTCCAAAGACTGGAATGGAAACATATGTGAGATTCATTTTTAATGTTCCTCCAAGCCTTTTAATCCAAGATCTTGACAAAAGCATGCCAAACTTGGGAGGAACATCGGCTACTATAATGTCCATGACCACACTTTTCATTGGCATCTAAAACAAAGAGACGACCAAGTCTTTGATGACTCCGAGCCATTGCACCCTCCTTGAATCGAAAGAGTATAAACCATGGCAAGCCTTCATCACCTCCAATCCCAATTCTTCCATGACTATTTTGGGCATAAGGTTGTGGGAAGCCCCTGAATCCATGAGGCAATTATGCAGCACCTTATCATGTATGTTCAGGGATGTGTAGAAGGGAGGGGATGAATCATCTTTGTATTCTACCATGGGACCTAAGACAATTTTTGGCTTTTCATCTTGAAGATTTATTGAGTCTATGGAAGGCTGGGGGGGCTCGGATTGTAACATCTTAGAGAGGGACCTTTTGAAATCTTCATTTTTAACTAGTTCTGAGAGGGGTACATGAATTTTGATCTTCTGAATCTCATGCTCAAAACTAAAAGAGGAGAGGGGCTTAGGAGGTTCCCTTACCTCAGAAATAGGCTCTTTGGTTGCTGACGAAGTATTCTGATATTTCTTTTCTTTAGTAGTTGGTGCAATATCTTTAGCATGCCTTTCTGCTATAAGGGGTTGATCCTGGTAGTCAAAAGTATCATCTTTCTTCTTTGATCGAAGATGGTATCTGTTAGGGGCGTTGTTAGCCTTCTCCCCTTTACCCAAATCATTGATTTGGAGACTCATAATGGATTCTTCATATGCATATTGAGTCAAATGGGGAAAAGGGGAGGTGTCTTCAATGCAGTGAATTTCAGGGTTGAGTTCTTTTATCTCCTCTCCTTCCTCATGAGCAACTATGTTGTTTTGGAGAGGGGTCTGAATCCTCTGATCATATCTGTCTCTGCTCCTTTGTTCCCTTGGGGAGGCCTGTGGCACATTGTTACCAGGCCTCCTGAAACCTCTGTTATCAGTATTCTAGGGATTTTTGTACACAGGCTTCCCCTCTAACTCCCACCTTTCCATCCTAGATGAAAGAGATTTCAGCACTTTAGTTACCTCATCCGTCTGAGGAGGAAGGGGAGAGGAATGGGATGAGGAGGCTTCAGCTCTCCTCCTAGGTATTTCTCCATTAGCCTTACTCCTAAGTCAGTCAATAGCCAATATATTGGACTCTACTTCTATGGTCGCATCCTATATGTGCGCTAGAGTGGTGGCTCTCCTTTCCCTCAACAAGAGGCAGAAATCGGGATCAAAAGCGCTAGCATAAGTGATTTTCACAGAGGCTTCTAAGGGATTAATATCAGCGGGGATTTTATTGTACATTTGGTTAAATCTTTTGGAGAAGTCAAAAACAGACTCTCCTTCCTTTCTCTTGAAAGATCCAAACTCTGTCATGTAATACATGAAGTCCTTTTTGTCTCCCCATTGTCTCAAAAAGGCATTATCCAAAGCCTCAATCCCATTAATAGATCTAGGAGGCAAGGCCCTAAACCATTTTCTAGCCTCACCCTCAAGGCTATGGATGAAAATCCTCATCCACACGTCTGCATGCATAATGACATGGTCGTCTGTAAAACTGTAAAAGGCTTCAAGGTGTTCTTCTGCATTTATGCCCCCCTTGTCTGTAAACTTGGGTAGCTACTTGAGGTAGACATCTGCTGGAAGGGTGTTGAGAGGCTGGGGTAGAAAAAGGGGAGCATACCTAGAGGCTATAATAGCCTCCATTCTGGTCATGGGGGGATTTTCTCCTGCCATGGGGATATTAGGTGGAGGAGAACTCGGAGGGGAAGGAGCTTGAACTGGGGATACTGGAAATAGGCTTATAGGGGTAAGGTAAGTGACAAGGGTTTCTCCTTCTAGTCCAAGACCAGGAGGAGACAACTCGACAGGAACACTTCCAAAATTCAGGAAACAGGAGATTTTAGAAAAAGGTCTGTTGCGAAGCTGAGGAGAAGAAAAAGGAGTTTCTACAGAAGGAGACAGCAAAATACCTGGTTTGGCGGTGGAATTTTCTCCTTGGGGGGCCTTTCCTCTTCTAAAATTCACCTGCGGCTCAGCTTTAGGCATAGCTAGAGGCAGTTGTGGATGGGACTGCATGTGTCTACCTCTGAAAGACACAATCAAAAAGGTAGGTTCTCCACAGTGGAGTCGTCAAAATGGAGTCGCTTGGTGCACAGTAGCAATATTCAAAGGATCTAATGCCGGATGCACCTTCAGAATCAGAGGCTCAATGTCATTCAATCTCGGGGAAAATTTTCAACTTCGTCCCCAGCAACGGTGCCAGAAATGTTAGCATCGAAAGTCACTCCTGGATTGCAGCAGGAGAAGAGCCCGACACCCATCAATTTTATGTCACGATTTTTCGTAGAGGTTGATGAAATGGAAATAAACTCATAATCATATCATTATAACTCAGAAAACTGGGCTGGAACAGCAGTGACATATGAGGTCTTGACATAACTTAAGCCAGTAATAATGATAGTGGTGAGTAAGTGGAGGGAAAGAGAGGGGAAATAAAGTATGCTCTAGACATCCGGTGTTCCAGTAATCTTCACAAAAGAGGAAAAGTCTTGGATATGAGATCCTCTCAGAGCCAAATAAACTTCAAAATGAACCTAAAAAATATTTCAGAACCGATATAATCAAACCTACATTATATAGCTATGCAACACCCGACTGGATCATCCATGCCTTGGATTTCAGATTCAAAGGGGAAAAGGAAAAGAAGAAGCTGGTTGCCATTAAACAAGAAGTCTCAACTGTTCTTCTATAATCAGAGAATGAGAGGTTGGATTAAAGCTTTACAATCAGGAGTTGTTCTCTACCATCGATCCTTACAAAAATACAAAAACTGAGTAAATATACTCCTAAACATCTGCCCAACAGAGGCATCTTAGAACTTCTAGGGCGTGGCATCTCTGCAATCAAATCTGGCCTAAACTCCTTCGTTAGACATCACCTTAACTTTGCATGGCCTTTGTAGGGGGGTAGTTGAAACATTAAAGGCTAAAATAGCATGTGCAGACTCCTCTGGTCAGACAAGGACTCGGCATGGCTTCTTAAAAAAAACCAGCATACAGGACTATCTCAGGTAGACTGCCTGTCGAAACCTTCATGTTTTGCATTTAATGAGTGATTCGAGGTTTAAACTACCTTCCCCCACCTTCGCTTACTTTTAGAAGGGAACAAGATCTAGGTTGAGTTGAACTAGACCCTGGAGAATGCAGCGATCCCTTCTGCAGCTAAACTAGGCGCTTTGGCCCTTTGCACAGTTCTCTCTATCACCCCAAGTGACCATGGGTTGTGACGATGTGCCTATCTTCAAAGGCACTTTCAGGATTTCGCGTTTTGACGATTCTGAAATGCAGTGGAAGGAGGAGACCCTCTGTTCTCTCGAAATCTCGGTAGCTGAAATGGCTTGATCACGCGCCACGTGTCCCATTGGATGGACAGCCTAGATCACTTCTTAAATGTGGGACTACCTCTGGTGTGGACCCTTTCAGCATTTTGGGCTTCGAGATTTTGAAATGCAGTGGAAGGAGGAGACCCTATGTTCTCTCGAAGTCCCGGTAGCCGAAATGGCTTGATCGCGTGCCATGTGTCCCATTGGATGGACAACCTAGATCACTTCTTAAATGTGGGACTGCCTTTGGCCTGGACCCTTTCGGAATTTCGGGCTTCAATATTCTGAAATGAAGTGGAAGGAGGAGACCCTATGTTCTTTCGAAGTCCTGGTAGTCAAAATGGGTTGATCACGCACCACGTGTCCCATTGGATGGATGACCTAGATCACTTCTCAAATGTGGGACCGCCTCTGGCCTGGACCCTTTCGGCATTTCGAGCCTCGGGATTCTGAAATGTAGTGTAAGGAGGATACCCTTTGTTCTCTTGAAGTCCCAATAGTCAAAATGGCTTGATCACATGCCACATGTCCCATTGGATGGACGACCTAGATCACTTCTCAAATGTGGGACCACCTCTGGCCTAGACCCTTTCGGCATTTCAGGCTTCAGGATTCTGAAATGCAGTGGAAGGAGGAGACCCTATGTTTTCTCGAAGTCTCGGTAGCCGAAATGGCTTGATCGCGCACCACATGTCCCATTGGATGGACGGCCTAGATCACTTCTTGATCGATGGTCCTGGCTCTTTCGAGATTTCGCGCACCGAGGATACATGATGCAAGGAGGAGAGACTCTTGTATGTTGAAGTCCTGGTAGCCGAAATACCAAAATGGATTGATCATTTCATGAGTTTGGCAATGTGATATGAGCTCAGGCGCTTGACCACGTGCAACTCTGTGACCCAAACTTACCCAATGGTCGTCGATCTGCCCCATCTGTGGATCCTCACCATTGAAAGACAAAGTGCCCACTCGCTTGATTTTAAGCTTGAAATGGGCTTCTTCTATGGGTTGCGCTCGGCGCTCATGGCTACGACCTTTGAAGAAAACACACTCGACCATTTTTTAAATCCCATTTCTATGCATTTACACCAGGGGCCCGAAACCGGAAGAAAACGCCAACTGGCAAGAATTTGTGGTAACAGAATGCACAACTCTTCATTTGCTCACTAAGTTAATTAGGAAGTAATTGAAAAGTCTGTCATTTTTTGCTTCATTGCCGAGGAACTATAAAAAAGAGTAGTTGTTTCAATAGTGTGTGGATTTTCATTTCAGTAGATTGAGTGCTATGATTTATTTCCAGCAATTATAGAATGTGTTTCTAACATTTTATATGCACAAAGTTAGAGATCAGCAAGGTAGATTTATTAGTTCATCCAAAAACCCCAGAAAAACTAACAGTGCGGGTCAATATCAAGAGGGAAAGGAGCACCATCAACCAAACTACCTATCACCTATAACAAGTTTTCTTGCCAAAAAAAATCCCAATATCTCTCCTCAAGAATCTGAGATTGTACAAGGGTCTAGGCACATAGAGGTTCCAACTTATGAAGGGGTGAATTAGAATTCAATGAGAATTAGGATGTGATTAGAATCAGAGTATTCATTAGGATTTGAAAGAGAAAGGGGATTCTTATATTTGTTATTCTTTCATGTTTTGTCATTTGACTATTGTAATATAATTTGAGATTGATATGTTGTGTGAGCTCACATCTGTCATTGTTGTTAACTCTTCACATGATTGTATTTCCCTTATGCAATTTCATGTTTTCCTAGTTAGTGTTTCAATGCTTTCTTAGATTAGTTTGATTTCAGCAACATAGATTAGATTAGATTAGTTCTATTTCAGTCATGCACAAACAGTGCACATGCTTCGTCAGTTTACGTACCTCGGGTTGACAATTAAATAGTTGGGCAAGTACTACAACGTTATTATAACGACATATATTTTGCCTAACATTTTGGCGTCGTTGCCGGAGAAGCACAAGGGATTGAGGTATCAATTTCCTTTTATGCAAGAGTGATAATCAGAGACTGGTGCTGAAGGTTCCTGCTTAAGGGAAGGAATTAGGGTCCTATTCTCTGTTAGAAGTAGTCAGCCTTCAATTATTTTCATGAGTGTGCTAATCAGAGACTCGTGCTGAAGGTTCCTGCTTAAGGGAAGGAATTAGGGTCTTGTTCTCTGTTAGAAGTAGTCAGCCTTCAATTATTTTCATGAGTGTGCTAATCAGAGACTAGTGCTGAAGGTTCTTGCTTAAGGGAAGGAATTAGGGTCTTGTTCTCTGTTAGAAGTAGTCAGCCTTCAATTGTTTTCATGAGTGTGCTAATCAGAGACTGGTGTTGAAGGTTCCTGCTTAAGGGAAGGAATTAGGGTCCTGTTCTCTGTTAGGAGATAGATAGCCTTCAGTGTGTGTCAATCATTTCAATTAGCAATGGGTTCTCGCAACTGTGAAGAGTGTTTTTCATGTGTTTCAGCAAGAGTGGTTTGTTTCAAGAGTGTTCCAGCAAGTGTGATTTTCAGATTTTCATTTTGATTTGGATGTTGTAAGAATCTCTTCTTTTTAAATGGTTTAACTATGAGTATAAGCTTGGAACAGCTCACTCAGATCCTTGCGGAAGCCGGGATTTCCTCTTCTCAGGAAGAGAAGATCTTGATAGCAGCCGAGAGCTTAATTACTCCTCCAGAAATAGATGATGAAACAACACATAAAGAATGTGAACAGGAGGAGGAGGAGGACAATGAGGAGATGAAGCATGATCCAAGTGAGACAAATTACGCCTACGAGAGCCTCATCGAACAATGGTTTCAAGCAGGTACCAGGTTAGAATCATTTAGTTTTTCTTTCTATGTTGATAATTTAGAGTTTCAGCAGTTTTCCGATTATCTTTTACATATTTATGTATATTCCCGATTATTATTTTTGAAATTGGATAAGAACATATTCATACTACTATTACGTGAATGGCTTCACTGGAAGTTTGATTACACGTAACCGCTTTCTAATTTCTAATTAGTATAGAATAGGTAGGCTTTCATTTTCAGTTTTTACTTTTATTTTCAGTTTTCTTTTTAGGAATAAGTATGCTCTCCTCCACGCTTCGTGCAACCGCGAGGATCAGAAAGTAGGGATGATTAATAATGTTTTTTTTTAGGAAGTATAATGATGCCTAAATGCTCCATTTGCAAAAAGAAAACAATTAAGAATAAACATGTGATACTGTAACAGCAGCTGAAACAGCGTCGCTGTCCCACTTCCGTTTTTTTATTTATTATTATAAATTTGCAAAATAAAATTTTTAAAAAGTTTTATTTTATTTTCTGAAAACACAAAACGAAATAAATGGTCTGCTGAAACAGTCTCTGAAACTATGTCACTATATGCTGAAACACTGGCTTCAACTATGTCATAATCAAATTGTGTTTTTTCGACCTGAGTTATTATTGATTTGTGTGGTAGCAACTCCATGCTTTTGCCTTCGCCTCTCATCCTAAAAAAGCCTGGAAATTAATTCTGCAAACAAAACAATAAATAGTTCATTGCACGCCTTATCATGGACAGAGTCGCTACTTCTACCTCTGCTGCTGCTTGCTATACATCATGCCTGCATAGAGTGATTATATTGTCACTATTGAAAACTTTAGTGTTTAGAACATAACATATTTCAGATTTCTTAGTGTTCTAAACATTGAAGGGTAGTAAAATGTCAAGCTTTTAATACATTACCTCCTAAGATAAGTTTCCTTGCTTGTAATCATGGAATGGCTTCAAATAATCTGAAGGACGCCAATGTTCAAGAAAAAAAAAAAGCAAAATCAGATGAAATTGTGCAAAATTAATTTTTCGGGGGCAAAGTCCTGAAGAAATGAATCAAGAAGCAGATACACATCATCAAAACTGATCCACACAGGTGAATGCCATTGTTTCCATCTTACAGTCTCGAGGAGTTCCTTCTCCTTGTAAACTTCTGATTCGAGAATCTCCCTTGCCATATCTCTCCATGCAATTCCATTCTTCTCTGTTGTACTGAACAAAATGTATATGCATGAATCCATCAACGTGAATTTCTTGCTGCTAATCGTATCCCAACTAAGATTATTGCGATCCGTCCTTATCTTTTGATATTTTCTTTGCCGGATTTTTTTTCTGAGATTGTTATTTTTAATCTAACAGCCTTGAGTTATTGACGGCATCACATTCAGGCTCGTTTTGTGTAACAATCACGTAGATATGGTGACAGGTAAGGATCTTTGTTGCTATCATTTCTAAGTATACATCTTGAGCGAAATATTTGGGAGCCATCGGAGAGGAATCACGAATTCATGTGGATCCAACCAATATTTTGGCACCCAAATCTCGCACAATATCTAAGTTGAGGTAACGCACAGGGCGAACATACTTAGGAAATACCGCATTTCTGGGTTAACATCACAACCAACGTGGGAGCTTACGTTTCCAGTCGATGAAAGAGGAACGATGAAATCAGTAGTAGTTGAAAGTAACGTGCCAGCGTCCTAAAGTTAAGTCAGGCGTGTCCATTAGATGTCCCTTAAGAAAAATCGGGTTAAGTCAGGCGCGAGTAACTCCAGCAGCAACCTTGATCTTGAAAGCCTCTTAACGGCCCTTGCAGAAAGGCCTGGTGGGCCTCCACATTTGCGCATAAAAATAACGTTGTTGCTATGCAGCATTGAATGATATTGGAGAAATTTTATGAATATAACGGAAATCTAACTACAGGATCCATTGCTTCATTTTGTTGATACAAAGATTACGTAATTTAGAAAGAATAGCACGCACTTCCCAGTGAGAAAACGATGATGATGAATTGACTCAAATTCGATACTCTACCTGCCCCGCACTTTCAAGTAACACTAAAAAACCACATACATTAACGTCATTTTGTCTCGCAGGTGGGTTGACTTATTACTATCCCTATAATCATATCTATTCTGAAATGAAGAGGCCACCCAGATCATTCATGCACTCACACCCTTAGGATGCGAAATGCACACAAATTTTCTCTGAGAGTAATGATTCTCATGTACTGCACTCAGCTATCATCACGTTGACCTAAATCAAATCCATACCATATAAGAATTTAAATATGGTGGGTGTCAAATCAGAGTGTGGAAGAGATAGGATTGTTATCGAGTTACGTTCAACCCTTGTATAATTGCAGCATGCACGTCATGTAGAAAATGAGGCTTGGTGCTTCTTTACAATTTATATCCATTACAGAAAAAAATTGGAGATGTCCAACCATGGATGCTTAACATAAATCCAGATAGCAGTCAACTTTGCATTCCAGCTGCATCACATGCCCGATGAAAGTGTGTCTACAAAGAACCCACGTGACCGGCTTCTAAGGATGGTGAAGTCTCTCAATCCTAAAGTGGTCACAGTAATATCGTAACCCTTCATGTGCAAGTTTTCAGTCAGGCCAGAATTATTTGGCGAATTCAGATTCATTCAAAGGGTTTCGCGAACTTCTGTTGTTGATCTTTATCATTTATTGGAAACATATTTAGAAACGTTAATTACAAAAGTTTCCTTGCATCCTTAATCCATCATTATTATGGGACTGGCTTTCAGCAGAACAAGAGGTTAACACTAATACTGCACATTTCTTACCCCGGTTCATGGAAGTGCTAAACTATTACTCATCAGTGTTTGAGTCTCTAGATGCTACACTTTCACGGGAAATCAGAGATCGTGTGAATGTTGAAAAACAATGCCTTGCCCGAGACATAGTGAACATAATTTCATGTGAAGGGGAAGAAAGGATTGAGAGGTATGAAGTCATAGAAAAATGGAGAGCTAGAATGACTATGGCAGGATTTAGTGCGTATCCACTCAGTGCTAATGTCAAGGACAGAGTTAAATCTTTGCTCCACCAATCATACTGCAATAGCTACAAGACTAAGGAAGAAGGAGGAGCTATGTATTTTGGATGGTTGGACAGAATTCTCATTGCGGCATATGCTAGGCATTGAGAAGCAAGGACTGTAAGAAGGTTCTTGTACAAGAACTTCTTACAATCTGTCAATACCATTGCAGAAACTGTGTCTGACTTTCATGGAGGGGAAAATGCTAAGTCTTGCCAAAATCAGTGATATGCCTGCCTGCACAGTGGGCAACCAGATAGACAGTTCTATGGATATTTGATTTTTATTGTTGGACATTCAGTTGGCCAGGTAAACCCGTTAAAAGCCAAAAGCATTCGYTGCAACCATTTTTTCAGTCTCTCATTGATAGCAGTGACGAAGCTGAGACARTAATGTGATTTTTTTTTATTTTGTATARTAATAATTTGTTTKCCTTTASCATATTTTATTTTATTTTMTTTTTMTTTTTCTTTTGTTTTGTWGTTATAGAAATAAAACAAAAAACACTAAAAATTATAAAAGCTTTAAAAATTATAAAACTCAAAACATTGCAAATGGATCTTCCCACTTCCTGGAACATTATTGGAATCATGTTTTCGTATTTAACGTTAATTTCTTGAGTTACTCGAAACAGGTTTTGACAAGGGAGATTGCCTACGGCAACAGGTAAGAAATACACATTTCATTTTATTTGGTTGTCGGCATTTGTACTCATTCCTGAATTTTATGTTTTTCAATGATCTCATGATTTTGCTGCAGGTTTAGTACTAACATTTTTCAGGTTCGAAGATGATCAATTTCATGCTGAAGTGATTTTCATGAATCACAGATATTTGTAGAAAACATGCCTCATTGACAGCTTGAACAAGCTAAATTTTTCGTGTCACACATGTCATGACCTCTGTTGTTACACACCCATCTTTCAAGAAATCAATTATGTCATGACATGATCACTTACCCTTCTCCTTCCAAGCTTTTTCGTCATCCATGTACTAGAGTCCACTATTTCATTTCCTTATCCTTCGCGACTTCATGTACGCCTATTTCTCTGAATCGCATACATTCCTTTCAGTTCATTTTTGCCTTCTTTTTCCATTCTAGTTCGCCTTACAAATAAAATCGTTCAGTTCCCTTTCCATGATTACATTGCCTTGTTTTCCTTGCCCTGCTGATCCACACTACTTGACCGTGAGATCTTTTCATTTATAGTCCTACCAAATCTTTTTGTACAAACTCGCGTTGACTGATGTGGGATTCCTTAAGGCCCACCTTTCAACAAGTCTTGCCCCATCGACCTCAGCACCTTATCTGGGATATAGACTAGAGTTCCTTTTGAGTACCTGGAGGCTTGTATGCCTTAATGGCAAGTTCTCTCGCTGGCAATCATGGGAATACGTCAATGTCCCTTGATCGTCAGATCTTGCAAGTGGCTTGACATCAGCTCATCTATTCGCACTTCGCAAGATGTACTCAGGTACCTTGGCACTCATTGATATCAATGGTGATTTTTCCTTGCATTGGTTAACGGCATTCATCAATGGCTGGTAATCTAATGATTTCTTTTCATGCTCGACATCGACACATTTATTCGCATGACTAGGATTGTACCATTGGGTTTTGTAGTAGGTGAAGACTAGACACTTTTTCATGACTCCCTCAGCAGTTACAGCAGCATGACTTCAGATCTATGAGAGCATGACAGTTCCACATTTTCATACTTTCTCTTTTCCATGATTCATCAGCAGCAGTTCAGATTCCTCCACTTCACATCCTCTGATTCAGCAGTGACAGTCATTGCAGTTCTAGTCGTTGTTGTTATAGCAGTCATTGTTATAGCAGTCACTGTTACAGTTGTTACAGCAGTCGTTGTTATAGCAGTCGTTGTTATAGCCGATTACAACAGTCACCTTTCACATGATTCGACAGCAGTGCCATCTTTCACGTTACAGCAACAACATTCACAGCCACATTTTCATGATCCTGCACCAGTGACACCTTCCATGTTCTCACAGTCACAATCACATATTCTTTGCTCCAGCAGTTCCAGTGTTACAGTAGTTGCAGCCAAAATACTAGTCACGATTTCCTGATCCAGCAGCCGCAACAACTACATTCCTATTGCATAGTTCATCTACATTTTGGGTAAGTGGAGGTATGTTGTTTTCTAAGCTTTAATCATGAAATTCCTTCTATGCTAACTTGAATATTTTGGAAAATTCCCTCACCACACTTCATTTCCTTTTCCTTCCATGACCTACACTATGTTGCATGGAGACATGCAAC
>ML809540.1:211678-229600 GCA_009831015.1 Picea engelmannii | reverse complement strand
CTCAACCATGTACCCAACATGTACCTTAACCAAAATCCCTCATCAATTTCATCATCCAAATATGATTTGTAACTATGTAATAGACCTGGTGTATATGATCACATACCTGCAAATCTTCCTTAACTTTCACAACAAGAGACATGTTGAATTTTGTCTTATTCTAGAGAGCGACCTTGTAGAGTGTGCCCCGCATGGAATATTTGTTGAATGGATCTTAGAAAGCAACATCAAAAGAATTTATCCTCCCTTGAATTCCGACCTTATTTTCTTCACCTTCCCTCTGAAATTATTCTTATATATCCGTTGGTTACCTCGGTCACCTATAAATATTCAATATGTCCAAGTGTGATGTAAAATTAGAGAGCCTTGACTCTTATTTATACTCTCCAAGTAGCTTCCTTAAAATCATCTTCTAAGTCACTTTGCCCACTTTCCTTATTTTAGGGTTAACCCACTTCTAATTTCTCCATTAAATTTATTATTTAAACAATTTCTTTTGTATTCACTTTGAATTATCGTACCCTCGTGTTGACGGGCGAAATTGATCGTCCGTCAACTGGAAGAGTGGAACCGGTCCGGGGTTGTCTAATAACCCAAGCCGTTTAGGATGAACCACCCTGACGGGTTTAGCGGCTTCGTTAGCCGATCTAAGGTCCTAAGAAAACAAAAAAGAAGAACTACTCTAAACTAACTAATCTAACTAAAACTAACTATTAAACAAACTAAACTAATCTAACTAAAACAAACTATTAAAACAAACTAAACTAATCTAACTATTCTATATATACAATCTACTAACTAATACTATACTAACTCTAATTAATTAACTATCTAACTACTAACATAAATAAATCTTATTCACAAAATGTACAATATCTACAATTTGCAGATTTGAATAAAACCTGAAAAACTCATTTGCATTCTTCCCTAAGACAGAGAAAGATATTTTTGTTGATTTTATAATTTTATGAACAGAAATAAAACAAAACAAAAAAACTAATTAAACTAAACAACTAAAATACTAATTCTAACTACACATCTAACTAACATATATCTAACTAAACTACTCGAATTATACTAAACAAACTAACAAAAATAAATTACAAAACTGACCTAGAAAAACGCTCCAGATTTGTCCTGCGTATGATGATTGTCTTAGTTGATCGGAGGGAGAAAACCCGCACCGAATTATCCAAGCGCTCCTTGTAAACAGAAAGTTGCAGTGCTCTTTAATATAATTACAGGACAGACAAGACATAAAAATTCACAACAATCTTATGATTTATAAATCTCCACAGTTAGATAAACCTGTATGCAAAGACTTATACAAAATAATTCAATTGATGAAGAAGAGAAATCTGTCATTCATTAACTGAATAAAGTAATTGTTGTGTTTTTAAGTATTGAAAGAAATCAGACATGGATCACATTAATTAAATCACAGCATTCTGCAATAGACTATGATAGCTAAAGTAGTCTATAATCAACTGCAAAAGACATGCATAAACTTGAAACAAAAGATTGATATTATGAAAAGCGAAAGCTGTAGCAGAACATCAATTTATGTCTCAGTTTGTATTAGCAATCCATAGCCCTGGTTCTCCCACAAGTGAGGATTCTCCTTATTACAAAAAATAATAAGTATTTAAAGAGCTTCCACAGGGTAAAACATCCCCGTGGAAGTTATCAAAACTGTTTACATAAAATCTGGGAAGATATCCAAAGTTTAACTAAACTAGGAACCTAAAATAAAACTAAAACACACAAATATCCCCTAGACTGTCTAGTATGTCCAATGCAATTTGGATGTACCTAAAAGGTGTTCAAAATAGACAAGTTAGAAGGGTATTTTAGTAATAAAATGATAAAAAATCTAATTCTATAGACTAACTACAGAATCTTGCGATTCTGTAGCTGGTCTAAATAAGACACAGAATCAGCATAAAAATCAATTCAAATCTATTAAAGAATTAAATTTAACTAACATCCAATAGCCATTTGAAAACAAATCATTTAAATTGAAATTGTTATACCATTCGAAATCAAACAGGATCAAGATCAATCAAATGACTACAGAGATACGTGTACTCGGTTTCGTTTGTTACCACAACGTCGGGTGAACAGAATCATAATCGAACAGTTGTGAAATCGTTTCATATCAATTTGAAATAGATATAATTAAAACAAATCGCAGGCAATTGTTATGCTGCCTCATAGATAGGAGACACGATCGAATCCAAACAAGTTTATTTTCAAATCGTTATAACTGTATTGACATAACAAGCGATCCATGCCATGAGCGGATTAAATCAAAACTGGCGCGTAAATGAAATCATAACAGGATCAATCAGTTGGTAACACAGTTCGTAAGATATATCCGATCATTTGTTATTGCAAAATGGGGCAGACAAACTCGATTGACAATGGACGAAACCGTTCCTTTCAAAACGAATTGTAACCGGATTTGACAGAAATAACGAATGTCGATCAAATTGTTTTGCAAATCAAACAGAGCAGAAATTATAATACAAATCCAACTCATAAAACAATCTTGTCAACTCAAGATATGGGATAATCCAATCAAAATAAGAGTGAGTCGAACAGTTGGGGTTTTAACATAGTTATTATGAATCAAAACCACTCCACGATTCGGGCGCATTTGCACAGGCTTAAATGAGAGCATTGTTTTCATACGAAACAGAGTCGTTCTTTCCAAATCAAATCGAACAGAGTTGTATTCCTGTTTTTAGAATATTTCATGACACAGCATATTAAAAGATCGTAACAACCAAACTCATGAAATCGTTCCAAAATCACGGCATACAAACTAACCATAACGAAATCAAATCAAAACATGATCATATATGAAAATCTCTTGTTCCGATTAGATACAAAACAAATCCAATTGAAATAAAATCAAATCCTATAAGAGTCTATCAGTGGCCAAACTGGGAATGAGCGAATCGTGTATCCAAATCAAAACTTCATTTATTTTTAGCAAAGTGAAACAATGTACAGGATGAACACATAATGACTGATCCATTTCGAATGATATGCAGAGCTATTTGAAACAAAATTCAAATCATTATATTAATCCCGATCATTCACACAATTAAAACGATATCAAAATTCATACCTGTATGGCGAGCAGACAGCTTGATCATGACAATTTGGAGTTGACCACGGCTGTGGCCGATTCAACATTCTTGAAAGTGATGGAACCAGTGGTCCTCTGCTTCCTATCAGTTTCTTGGAGTCTGTCTCTTTGGCTGGTCAATACTGCAACTTGACTTTCCAGCGATTTGATTTTCGATTGAAGCAGGGGAACGTCCATATAGTATCGTTCCAACCATAAATCACATTGGTCACAGGACGACTGTCTGGGCTTCAAAAGTGCAGGTGAGGGTTTGGTTACAATGCCGAGGGTTTTGTTAGGTAGTTTGATCTCAAGGTAGCTAGGATTATTTCTTAGGCAAGGGGGAAGATTGGAAACGAAATCATAAGGTGGCTTGGAGCACAAACCCTGTGAGTAAGGATACTGACTAGCTAGAAAACATTCTATGTCAGAGTCTGAATCCTCACTAAGGACTATGGGCTTCTGCTCAACACTAGGTTTAGGCTTATTCCTAGCCATTCTCGAGATAAGCCGAGCATTATTTTTACCCTTGGAATCAATAGTAGGGTTTGCCTTGGGATTTTTGCTCACAGGATTTTTTATAGCCTCAGCCTTCTCAGTTACAACGTCTGGTAAGTCAACATCAGGGTCAGCCGAGGGTTTAGGAGAGGGTAGTAAGACATGGAAGGGCACGGGTGGCCCGGCCTTAGCTTCATTCACCACAGGCTTGTCAATTTGGACAGGGTCTGTATCATCGAAACCATTTCGAGAAATAAAAGCTCGCCAGCTATCACTATGGAGACTTAAGTGATGAACAATGATAAGTCTAATTAATCCATGGTGGAACAGGCTACTATCGGCCTTCTCCCTTTTAAACCTTTTTGACATTTTGTACAGGCTACGCTGGAAGTAAAAGGGCATATTCAACGGGTATCCCATAAAATTCATTAACAAATGAAGGTGGTAGAGAAAAATGAGTCCATATCGACCCTCACAGGTCACAAATTGTTTAACTATTATCAAAAGGTCATGCCATCATGGTTTAAGCATGGATATGGGCATACCTCTGTCACAAGAGGTGACTTTTCACGAGACGAACAGAAGTGGCCAAGGTACCTCTTCCACTTTCAAATTTTTGAACCAACGTTGGCCCGAGGATTGTAACCTTGTAGCAGAACTAATAAACTCCTCATTGATTTCCAACTGGATATCACCCACCTTGGCTCTACAGCCATCAAAAGTCAGGGTGAACTGTTGTGCAACACAGAGATTAAAACCCTCGAACCTCTGCACGAAGGTGAGCCAACCGTTATCATCTAAGTCCTTCCATGCATTGTCGAACAATAGCAAGGCTTGGCTACCATTCGGCTCGATTCGCACCACCAGTGCCATGGAGCCGAGCACACGGTGAATGAGCCAGGGTTTGGATCATATCACACACAGGAGAAAAGTACATGAAGGATTACCCGAGATAACAGAGGTGAAACAGGGATAAGGGATAGGCATAAATGCCATCGTGTGAAGGTGGTGGAGCTTATCTCTACCATGCATAATAGTTATTGCCAAGGTACAACCATTGGCTTATAGTTGTTCTACCCATTATAGTATAGTTCAACAATCATGTCACTTGGAAAACCAATGAAACCAATGGTAAGTGTATAAACCAACGCGCGCAATGAAACGTTATGCCATAGTTTTAAAACCAATCATACAAATTGAGACAGATACCAAATGTTTAACCATGTGCCAATGTATTGTAACAACTCATATCAAGCGTTTAACCAATGTGCCAATGGGTCTTCATATAATCAACATGCCAATAGTTTGAAAACACGAACATAGGTATCATATTAAAAGATATCTATGAAGGATTTAACCATAACACCTATGTATTTTCATGAAACAATGGTCAATCAAATCAAAGAACAAATAAATCCAATTGCCAATGAATTACAAATTTAATCACTCATGAAACGAAACTACAATGATCAATCAAAGAATGTGAAATGAGTGCAGATCACATGAGTTTTGCAAACTGTATAATGATAAGTGAAATGTAAGCGCAATAGGAATGTCAACAATAGGGATAATGACAGTTCAATAATGATTCAAATGTGACTATGAAAGACCAAGTTTTCACGCTTACAGTCGTGAAAACAAAAACGAAGGTAAATGTACAAATGTCGCAAAAATAAAAGTGTCGTTTATTTGAAAATTGTGACGAAAGATTTATGTTTGCAAGACATTGGTGTAGGCAGCTTATAAGACAATGGAAAAATGTGAATTGGCTTCCAACAATGGTGACACACTGGTAGAAGCAGTTATCTCTACCAAAAGGAACAAATCCAGATTAGGACAACAAAGATAATTCCAACTCAAAAAAAACAACCAGAAAATCATATAAACATCATCATTTACCAACTATTCCAGCAGTGTTTCAAAAGCTGAAAACTGATAACAGTCTTAAGACCAGCAAGTCACAATTTTAAGGATAAAATATTCAATACTGTTGACAGAGCCACTACTGCCAGCAGGCGTCCATAGCCTCAACAGGGTTTCCATTTAACCCACTCTGACATCTGTATCCTGTCAAGAAGTTATGGATCAGAATAAAGGACATTTAAAGAGGATTCATATTTGCAAATTTTCATATACCCAACATTGCTTCGCTGCCAGCGAGCCTGTTCAGCATCCCGGCGGGTTTACAAGCACTTCCCACAACTCTTCTTAATAATTTATTTTTTTTTATATATTTATTTTCATAGATATATAGTTGAGCGGGGTGACGCTGAAAATCATGATATTTTAACATATTTTTTAAGACCTCATCAGAATTTTTTAGAACTGTCCTTTATTTAGATCCAAAGATGTTTTATTTACAAAAACAACATCCTAAGGCAGGGAGACATCTTCCGAGTCATTCCTTTACGGAATAGGGACAGCGTAAAAAGATAATAGATGATCATGACAAGCTTTACTCAGAGATCGAAATCAGCCATCTTCTTTTAAACAACATACTTTTCCAACATAGATATAAATTTCAGAAATATACCATTGATGTTTACACCTTTTTCTTAGCAGTTATTTTAGCGAAGGAATTTTCTATTGTCTTTGTCTGAATAGCTTAGTGTATAGGTATGTGTATTTCCAAAAACACAAACTGATAAATTCAAATCAAAAAAAAAAAGCAAACGAAAAAGCAAACAAGAGCAAAATATGTACATAATATACAAGGGTAGTTGTTACACGTCAAAATGGCTCATCTGGATAAGTGTCGCATTATCCCTCTTAATTGTCGTAAGCGTCGCATCAACTTTCGCAAGTGTCGCAAGTTGGTCACTAGTGTCGCAAAGGATGTTCAGACATACTGTCATGATAACGACACTAAGGAGACACTTATAACATCTCACATGACTGATTTGAAGGAGGAGAACTGATCTACTGAAGTCAAACAACCTTTTTCCATCTGAAAGCACCCAAAAAACTGAGTTTTGGAGAGGAGCGCTCCCCCTTACACTGTCTCGGAGTGCCGGCGCTCCCCCTTACACTGTCAGGGAGCGTTATAATGCTCCCATGGCCCTTTTGAGGGAGCGCTATAGATTTTGAGAGCGCTGGCGCCCCCTAAAACCTACTAGGGAGTGTTGCAACACTCTGATGGCCCTTTTGAGGGAGCGCTACCTATTCCGGGCGGTTGTTAAGCTATTGAGATGAATGGGGGAAGCATCTTTTCATTCTTGGAAGGCAGTTGGATTTGAATCCCTAGTCCATCCATGATCCTAGGGCAGATCCTCAACTGAAGGAGGAAAATCCTCACCTTCCCCAAGGATATCTCAAGATTGTTGAGCGTCTCCAAGGATATATAAGCAAGCTTTCTAATGGTGAAAGGGGATTGCAAAGAGAGAATCATACCAAACTTATGATCTCATGAGTGGTATGAGAGATTGGAAAATGTAGAATTACACCAAACTTATGATCTCATAAGTGGTGGGGGGAAGAATTAGACATATGAAACTTATGATCTTGGAGGAAACTTACAGTCAACCAAAGGAGAGTGATCAGTGAAGCTGCTATTATCCAGGTTGTGGATCTTTCAAGCAAGGGTTAAACGAAGAGGACTCGACGAAGCTGTCGCATTCGCATCTACGATTGTAAGTACTACTATCGTTATTCTCATCAATATGACACGCTTGGCCTGTTTCTTTCTAGTTTGAGTCTGATGTTACATGAACTTATCATTCAGTGATAGATCTGTTTTCAAGCTAATATCAATAGAGTAGGAAGTGGTCGTATCTTGTTTTGTCCACAGAACTCAGCGAGGAGCAAAGGATTGGAACGCAACTCGGAGCGTGCAGGAAAAACATCGATAACATGTACTTCTATTATCCTTCCTTCTCATGTGTTAGTTTAGATAGATTTGAAAGAAATTCAGTGTCCACGTTAAGCATTTTTCTGTCTAGCGTTAAGGTCAAGCCTTAGAGGTGATCTACCTATCCACAGGGAGATTTTCCTACAACAGAAACTGGCGACTCCACTGGGGATGAAATGGTAAATGAGTTTTTTTGAATCAATTGATATATATATAATTTCATTTTTTATAAGCTATGGTTATTTTGGGTTTCTCTAATGATGTAAATGGCTTCACTAATATCTAGTTTGTAGATTCCGGCATCACAGGATTCTTGACAGTTCTAAATGAATCATTCACCTTGTCGCATTTACGAGCATAGTTCTTTTCATGTGTCAAGCTTGTTAAAAAATGAAACAGAGGCCACTAGCTTTCATGCTGGGGGCATTACGAGCATAGTTTCTCTTCTCTGTGGCAAGCTCATTAAAAAATTAAATAGAGGCCACTAGATTTCAAGCTGGAGGTATAACGAGCATAGTTTCTCTTCTCTGTGGCAAGCTCGTTAAAAAATGAAATAGAGGTCACGAGCATAGTTTCTCTTCTCTGTAGCAAGCTCGTTAAAAAATGAAACAGAGGCCACTAGCTTTCATGATGGGGGCATCATGAGCATAGTTTCTCTTCTCTATGGCAAGCTCGTTAAAAAATGAAATAGAGGCCTTGAGCATAGTTTTCCTCTCTGTAGCAAGCTCGTTAAAAAATGAAACAGTAATCTGGGGATCGAACCTGGAACCTTGAGCATAGCTCTTTTCCTATGTCAAGCTCATTAAAAAATGAAACAATCACCTCTCCCTTCAAGTTGAGTCTTTCGCTAGATCTCATAGATGTCGAGTCGAGTCTTTCGTTAGGTCTCATTTTTGAACCTTCATTTCATCCACCTGTATCCTTTTTCTTCATCTAGCACAGAAATTGGTGACAACCTCAAAGTCGGTGAATGAATTGAAGCTTGGGGGGTATGTCTCCAGCCTTTGATGATCATTCTGGAGTCAACCCACCATCTTTCAAGCTGGGGGCATACCGAGCTTAGTCTTTGTTCTTTCTCGTGCTCGTAAATACATGAGAATGTAACCGAGTAAACTTTTATCTCTTTTTCGGACCCGTATGGATACGAACACACGAAAAGGAACCCCCCTGGAGTCTCCTTTAAACCCTTTTCAGACTCTCTAAATATGAAAATATTGTCGAGTGATCTTGCTTCCTTTCACACTCGTTAAAATGTCAGAAAGGGCATCTTTCGAGCGATAGTTTAACCCTTTTTCGGTCTCGTTGGACTACTGTACGAAAAAGGAACTGAGAGAGTTCTCTTTTAAGTGTTTTTCCAAACTCTATAATCCCGAAAAACCTTCGAGTTTTCTATCCTTGGACTCGTTAAAGAACACATTGACAGACCCATATGGGACCGATCCCTTACTTCTTCCAGTTCGTTAAACAAAGGAAGAGGAACTTACCGAAGGTGAGTTATATCGAGCATGTGTTATCCTCCTCGAGCTCATTAAATCAAAAAGAGGTACTCATCTATCTGGATGGGGGAAAAATTGAAAGGATCAAGCCAAGCAGTCTCTTGAGAACATCATCTAGCACTTCTTAGAGTCTCCCTTGAACACGGCACTTTGTCACTTTTCACATATCATAATCCGCTGAACCTCTGCACTGCGCCAATCCTCTGAGTTTCCTTTCATTCCTTTGGGTCACCCAATGCAAGTCACAGTATCCACTGCATGGTTTTGGTCTATGTCATGTTTTGTTGTTGTGCCTCAATGTTCAAGGGAAGTATCCACCTAGAGAGTCAGCCATCCCAAATATCTTGCCTCAAAACCTGTGTCAGTCCATGTCCATTTGATCTACCAATTACACCTCTATGTTTGTTTCGTGTCATTGATGGGGGATACATCAAGGCCCTCCCTCGACGAGTCTATTCCTGTCGACTCCAACACATTATCCGAGAATCAGACTTAGAAACCAGTTAGTACTTTGGGACCTGCATGCCTCAATGGCAGGCCTCCTCACATTTGACAGTGGGTTTACATCATTGACCCCTGATTGAATGATTCCACGAATGTTCGACCTCAGCTCATCTATTCACATTTGTTGGAATGTACTAGGGTACCTTGGGAATCATTGACATTAATGGTGATCTCCCTCGCACTTGTTAAGGGTTCACACCATTGACCAATAATCAAGTGGTTTCTTCCATGTTCGACGTCAGGACATCTATTCACATGGTCAGATTTGTACCATATTGGGATTGGTAAGAAGACCCTGGGTTGAGTCATCACTTTGACATATACTTTGCCCAGGCTGAAAAGGAGTTTTTATTGGACAAGAACACATACATTGTTACATAGATCCACTTTGTATTGATCGTGGCTATGTCTTGTCATCTCATAGATCCACTGTGTATTCTTCGTGGCTACGATCAGTTCATGTCATCAGTGTATAGATCCACAGTGTATTTTCAGTGGCTATACCCTTTTTATCAATACAATTATGGATCCGCAGTGTATTTTATGGCGTCCATATCTTGCTGAGTCTTGAATCATCCAAGCATAGGTATGCCTGCCTTGGGATTTGAAATATGTCATGATATTTGTTGGATGTTTGTGTGCAGCTTTTGTCAAGTTCTCCGAGTCTATACCCTTTCTTGAGCATCTACAAAGTATTTCAGTTATCAGTTGGCATATTCTAACTTCATACTTTGGGGGGCATTCTGTTACACGTCAAAATGGCTCATCTAGATAAGTGTCGCATTATCCCTCTTAATCGTCGTAAGTGTCGCATCAACTTTTGCAAGTGTCGCAAGTTGGTCACTAGTGTCGCAAAGGATGTTCAGACATACTGTCATGATAACGACACTAAGGAGACACTTATAACATCTCACATGACTGATTTGAAGGAGGAGAACTGATCTACTGAAGTCAAACAACCTTTTTCCATCTGAAAGCACCCAAAAAACTGAGTTTTGGAGAGGAGCGCTCCCCCTTACACTGTCTTGGAGCGCCGGCACTCCCCCTTTCACTATCAGGGAGCGTTATAATGCTCCCCTGGCCCTTTTGAGGGAGCGCTATAGATTTTGAGAGCGCTGGCACCCCCTAAAGCCTACTAGGGAGTGTTGCAACGCTCTGATGGCCCTTTTGAGGGAGCGCTACCTATTCCGGGCGGTTGTTAAGCTGTTGAGATGAATGGGGGAAGCATCTTTTCATTCTTGGAAGGCAGTTGGATTCGAATCCCTAGTCCAGCCATGATCCTAGGGTAGATCCTCAATTGAAGGAGGAAAATCCTCACCTTCCCCAAGGATATCTCAAGATTGTTGAGCCTCTCCAAGGCTATATAAGCAAGCTTTCTAATGGTGAAAGGGGATTTCAAAGAGAGAATCATACCAAACTTATGATCTCATGAGTGGTATGAGAGATTGGAAAATGCAGAATTACACCAAACTTATGATCTCATAAGTGGTGGGGGGAAGAATTAGACATATGAAACTTATGATCTTGGAGGAAACTTACAGTCAGCCAAAGGAGAGTGATCAGTGAAGCTGTTGTTATCCAGGTTGTGGATCTTTCAGGCAAGGGTTAGACGAAGAGGACTCGACGAAGCTGTCACATTCGCATCTACGATTGTAAGTACTGTTGTCGTTATTCTCATCAATATGACACACTTGGCCTATTTCTTTCTAGTTTGTGTCTGATGTTACATGAACTTATCATTCAGTGATAGATCTATTTTCAAGCTAATATCAATAGAGTAGGAAGTGGTCGTATCTTTTTTTTTCCACAGAACTCAGCGAGGAGCAAAGGATTGGAACGCAACTCGGAGCATGCAAGGACAAACGTCGATAACAAGTACTTCTATTATCCTTCCTTCTCATGTGTTAGTTTAGATAGATTTGAAAGAAATTCAGTGTCCACGTTAAGCATTTTCCTGTCTAGGGTTAAGGTCAAGCCTTAGAGGTGATCTACCTGTCCGTAGGGAGATTTTTCTACAACAGTAGTTATCAAGCAAAGTACCTTTTCAAGGCTTGGCCATTCATCGGGTAGGTGTCAAGCTTCCCTTCAAGATTTTTCAATCGAAAAGAACTAGGACCCAACTTTTCAGCAATTAAAAACAGTCCAAGCCACAAATTTTGAAATTTTGTGTGTTCTCCCTTTCCCTCATGTGGTTTGTCCCACTTCAAGACGAGATCACCTACTTCAAAATTCCTATCAGAAGCAGAGTTAGAATCGAACCAGCTTTTAACCAATTGTTGATGTTGATCTAACTTACGTTTATCTTGGGCTCTTACCTCTTCTAGCTTCATCAAAGCGTTAATTTGGTTTTCCAAAGGGGGACAATCTTCTTCTTGGAATTTCTGTGACAACTGAAGTGAAGGAAGAAGAATGTGAGGTGGCAGAATTGCCTCTTTGCCATATACGAGAAAAAAGGGGGAGTTACCTACAGCAGCTTTTGGTGTTACCCTATCAGCCCATAACGCATTTAGCAGTGCATTGTGCCAATTTTTTTGATTTTCAACCACCGTTCTCTTGATTATTTTGATCAAGTTCTTGTTTGTGGATTCTGCCAATCCATTACCCTGGGATAATAAATAGCAGAATACTTCAACTTAATTCCTTTTTCCAAAGAGAACTCGCTCATCTCAAGAGAGGAAAAGTAAGAAGCATTATCGAAAACTAAACAGTCAGGGATACCGAAACGAGTAATAATATTCGAAATTAGAAAGGCAATTACCTTACTGGTGTTGACAGTTCTTAACGCAGCAGCTTCAGACCATCGAGTAAAGTAATATGTGGTTGTCACAATAAAATTGTGTTGTTGCGAGGATGGAGGGTTGATTGGACCTATGATATCAAGGCCCCACTGCTGAAAAGGAGAATCTACTGAAACGGGCTGCAAAGGAAAGGCTGGTTTTTGTAACCGCCCTGATGCTTTCTGACAAATGATACATTTACGACACAAGGCATGGGCATATCTAAAAAGAGTGGGCCAGTAATAACTGACTCTTAAAACCTTATGAGCAGTGGTTTCACCACCAAAATGACCACTATCTTCTCCTGCATGCAACTCTAGCAAGACTTTTTCTGCTTCATATTTTTCAAGACAGCACATCAGTACGCCATCAAAATTTTGACGAAACAGGATACCATTAACCAGATGAAAGGAGGCAGACTTTAATCTCATTGCTCTTCTTTTAGCGGGGTCCAGGTGATGGGGGGCTGACCCATGTTCAATACAGAACCTTATATCGTCATACCAATGACTGACAGGGTTTTGCGCGCAACAGATTAGACTTTGATCATGTTGTCCTAGGTTTGACGTATCACTTTCTTCTTGTTGTCTTGCTGCTGAATCAGCAACTAGCTTGCATAATCCTTGGCCTCTCACTATCTGAGCTGGGGTGATTTCCAAGTCATACTCATGCAAGGAGGTGACCCAGTTGGCCCTCTTTTCACCTAGCTCCTTCTGCACTAACAGGTTCCTAACGGCTGGGTAGGGGACAATGACTTTCGTCCTTGACTTCAAAAGATAGGATGGGAAGTGCTTGACTGCTCTGAAAATAGCATAGGCTTGCCGATCTACCACTGGGCAATTAAGTTCAGCGCCTTTGAAAGCAGAGCTCATAAAGGCAATGGGTACTTCATTTTTCTCGGCATTCTTTTGGGTTAGGACGGCGGCATAGGAACGGTCAGAATCAAAAGTGTAGAGTGTAAAGTCTTGAGAAAAATCTGGGCTCATGAGAGACGGAGCATCTATTATGGCCTTCTTTATTGCATTAAAATCTTGATTTTCTAGGGGTCCCCAGTGATATTGGGTGTCTTTCTTTATCAGATTCTGTAAAGGCTTGACCATTTCGGAGAAACTGGGGACAAATATTCTCACAAAGTTAATCTGGCCTAAGAAAGATTGCATAGATTTTTTGGATGTAGGAGGGGGAAGTTTCGAGATGACTTGAGTCCTTTCGGGGTCAATAATCATCCCTTCACTAGACACAATGAATCCTAAGAGTTTACCCTGTTCTACTGCAAAGATGGATTTTTTGGGATTTAAGGAGATGTCGTATTTGTGACATCGCAGTAGGATGTCTCGTAAGTGAGCTAGATGATCGTTTTTGTTTTTAGAAAATACAGTCACATCATCTAAGTAAACTACGACAGACTGATTGATTAAGCCTAGGAAAGCAATGTCCATTTCTGTCTGAAAGGTGGCTCCAGCATTAATCAATCCAAAGGGAATTTTGCGATAAGCATAAGTGCCCCACGAAGTACAGAAGGTAGTTTTAAGTTGGTCTGGCAGAGACATCAGGACTTGGTTGTATCCCGAGAAACCATCCAGTAAGGATAGCCTCTCAGAACCAGATACCTGTTGAAGGATCTGTTCCATGGGCGGGACAGGATAATTGTCTTTATCAAATGCTCTATTAAGGTTTCGAAAATCGATGCAGAGTCGAATTTCCCCACTTTTCTTCCGGACTGGGACAAGGTTCGAAACCCATTGAGTGTGCCTAATAGGAAAAATTATCTTAGCATTTAGGAGTTTATTCAATTCTTTTTTAACGGTCAGTTCGAGCTTGGGATGCATTTTCCTCAGTTTTTGTTGAAAGGGTAAGGTTTGGGGCTTCATCGGGATGACATGCTGTATGATGTTAGGGTCGAAAGTTTTAAGGTCATCATATGTCCATGCAAATACATCTTTAAATTCTTTGAACAATTTCATAAATGCATCTTTTTCTTGTTGAGAACATCCCAACCCTAGATTAATGCAGTGAGGATTTTCATTAGTTCCTAAGTTCACCTTTTCATAAGATAACGAGGAACTATTGGTTTTACATTTGACCGTCTTTTTAAATTTATCTTGAAAATCATAAAACTTATCTAACCTAACTACATATTTAGGGATCGAGTTTACCATATCCGATGAAGATTCAGGAGTTCTCGAATCTGGTATTACCGTGAAATCGTGCAAATTGTCGTCGTGCGTTTGTTCGTCTATCACCATGCCTTGAAAGGTTTCTTCCATGTGCAGAAAGTTAATAATATTTTGATCATCGTCAAATACTCTCCAGTTCGTGATGTTGTCGGCGACAGATGGCCGAAAAAGAAGCTCAACAGAGAATGCATCTGGGGACAAGCCTTCTGCAGGAAGAAGTTTAGAAGCTACATTAGCTAATAAATCTGCTTCAGAGTTATTCAATCTAGGAATAGAATTTATATTGAAAGCCAAAAATTTATTCATTAAATTCCATACCTCATACTGGTAGCTTTTGAGATGCAGAGACAGAGAGTGGATATAGTCTCTTACCTGTCTAACCACTATTTCAGAGTCGCCAAAGACGGTTAAATTTTGAATGTTCATATCCAAATCTTTTCTGAGACCTTGCAGTAAAGCCTCATATTCTGCAGTATTATTTGTACATTCAAATTCCAACCTACATGCAATCAATGTTTTGTTACCTACCGGGTCGATAATGATGCAGCCTGCTCCAGCTCCTTCTTTGGACTTTGACCCGTCGAAATAAAGAGACCTAATTTGATTTGCATCGGGTACATGGGACCTTTGCGTGGAAGTTGTTGGCTGCATATATGCTACAATCTCGGACTGTTGTTCTAGATTGGTGATAGGTGAAGCCTCAGCCATGAAATTGTCAAAGAAGGTGTCCATCCCTTGTACTTCGGGTGAATCAGCAGGAGGTGTATACGGTTCGTTGGGATCGTTCAAATCTGTGACCGTGAACTTAAGGTAGTGTTCACAATTTACTTTGATTTTATTAGGCTTGTCGTTTTCTGAAAGCCATAGATGGGACCAATCTGTCGCAAAATAACCATGTAGTTGTTCCGACCATTCCCTGCTTAAAAACAGACCATACACGTCTGGAATATCCACAACAATTATGTCAATAACTTGATGAACCTTGGGGTTAGACAATAAACTAATAAGCACATTCTTTAGTTCGCCTATAACTTTGATATTTGTCCGATCAAGTTGTATGATTTTTAAAGTAGATGGTTCAACTTCTGCGTTTATCTTTTGGTAAATAGACCAAGGCATCACATTGGATGACGCCCCTGAGTCTACCATACAATTGCGCACGTTTCTATTAAATATCTCGAAAGTTAATAGGAAAGGAGGTACATTTTTGCGAGTACTAAGAGTAGTAGCTTGTGGCTTTTTACTCACAGATTCTACAGCTACTTTATCTACATTATTTACATTACTTACAGGAAGGCTTCCTTTATCTTGAGGATCAGGATTGTTTTTAGTGAATTTCTTCTGGGGGGCTCTGTTCTGCACAACCTTGTTACCATTAGAATTACCATTCTTGCCATTCTCTGAGATATTCTGTAACATTTTTTGTAGCAGAAATGGAAACTTCAATAACTCATAAATAGAAATGTTAGCCCTCAACTTTTTAAGATCTTCAACTACATCATAATCTAAGTTGGGGTTCACATTACTTTGTTTAGTCTCAGCTGATTTAGATTTCTTTGGAGGTGAAGTTGTAGTATTTTCGGAAGAAGGTTTATTTGTTGTCTTACTCCTGGTATTATAAGGATGAACCGTCTCGAAGTTAGCTTAAAAGATGTTGTCCGAGAAGTGTCCAAAAATGTTTGGAGAAGACTCTTCTTCTTGTACTGTTTCTTGTTCAACTACCTCCTCAGGGATCTCAGGAGGCATCAAGTTATCTTGGGCTTCTATAATTGTTTGAAGGGCGCATTGCAAACTTTCTAGATTTAGGCCTTCAGTGGTTGGGTTAGGTCGGTTGGTGGGAAAAGGCTTCCGAAACGGGGGTTTATAAGGCCCTTTGCTCGAGGAAGCTTCTTCGGTCAACCTTTTCAAGTCTATAACTTGATTTGACAGTTTTTGAACAACTTTAGTTAAGTTTTCTAAATCAGATATTTCAGGTTGTGTTTTACTTTGAGTGGGTCTGGGGAGGATTTCAATCTTCTTTTTGGAAGAAGGACTAGTCTCAGTTTCATTGCTAGTAGAGTCTTTAAGACTAAGTATGTCTTTTTCAATCTGGGTGGCTTCCTCGAAGGCTTCTAACAACGTTATTTTCTTAGATCGTTTCACCCAAATAGCTATGCTTTGATGCAAAGCTTTGGTGTAGTATGCTATTATAAGACTCTCGGCAGGCATAGAATCTGCAGGGATTCGATTTTTAAGTGTTAAGAATATTTGATTAAAGTCTTTAACTTTTTCTTTTGGGTTCATTTTTAAGCTTGAAAGATCCATGACTAGGACTTCTGGAGGTTTACCGTCTCCGAACTTTTCCAAAAAGCATGACTCAAACTTTTCCCAAGACACGATGGTATGGGGTTGTTGAGCAAAGTACCATGTGGATGCATTACCCTCGAAAGTATACGGGAACAACCTACAGACAACATCTTCATGTTCGACATTGCGGAGTCTTATGGCTAACATAAAAAATTTAATGTGATCTTCAGCGATCTGTTTTGAGTCAGGATCGAATTTGGGAAGCCATTTCTCCAGGTGTTTAGGTAAAGGGTTTTGAGCTCCAGGTATATTTACGGCATCCTGATCAAGCCAGGGTCTAGCAGGGTTGTTCTGATTTTCCATTGGTGTAGTGGGTGTGGAAGGCTGAGAAGGGGAACTGCCTTCATCAGAGGAATCTCCTCCAGAAGAGGAAGGAGATGATGGAGGTGGTGAAGGAGGTACTCCAGATCCTCCTGTAGCAGGATTTAAGATTGGATCTAAAGGATTCACAGTGAGGTTAGTGTCACCTAATTGTTCTCTGATATTAGAGAAATCCAAAGGTTGTCCCCACGGACGGTTTGGTTGCCTCAAACGGGCTAAGGCACTATGTGTTTTTATAAGAGATTGACGAACAATCTCTTGTATGTCACCGCCTGTAGGATTAGGGGTTGTTGGCTCAACTGTGATCTGTGGATCGTCGATTGAAGTGGTTGTTGTTTGAAGGGGAATATTATCATTTGAAGGGATTCTAGTCACTATAGGTGATCGATTAGGTGGTGGAGGATTCTTGCAACCGCCTCATGCCATTAATTAAATTCAGGCCCTCCTTCTAGCGCCATTTGTTGACGGGCGAAATTGATCGTCCATCAACTGGAAGAGTGGAACCGGTCCGGGGTTGTCTAATAACCCAAGTCGTTTGGGATGAACCACCCTGACGGGTTTAGCAGCTCCGTTAGCTGATCTAAGGTCCTAAGAAAACAAAAAATAAAAACTACTCTAAACTAACTAATCTAACTAAAACTAACTATTAAACAAACTAAACTAATCTAACTAAAACTAACTATTAAAACAAACTAAACTAATCTAACTATTCTATATATACAATCTACTAACTAATACTATACTAACTCTAATTAATTAACTATCTAACTACTAACATAAATAAATCTTATTCACAAAATGTACAATATCTACAATTTGC
>ML809540.1:196408-211628 GCA_009831015.1 Picea engelmannii | reverse complement strand
AAAAAAAAAAAAAAAAAAAACTAATTAAATTAAACAACTAAAATACTAATTCTAACTACACATATAACTAACATATATCAAACTAAACTACTCGAATTATACTAAACAAGCTAACAAAAATAAATTACAAAACTGACCTGGAAAAACGCTCCAGATTTGTCCTGCGTATGATGATTGTCTTAGTTGATCGGAGGGAGGAAACCTGCACCGAATTATCCAAGCACTCCTTGTAAACAGAAAGCTGCAGTGTTCTTTAATATAATTACAGGACAGACAAGACATAAAAATTCACAACAATCTTATGATTTATAAATCTCCACAGTTAGATAAACCTATATGTGAAGACTTATACAAAATAATTCAATTGATGAAGAAGAGAAATTTGTCATTCAGTAACTGAATAAAGTAATTGTTGTGTTTTTAAGTATTGAAAGAAATCAGACATGGATCACATTAATTAAATCACAACATTCTGCAATAGACTATGATAGCTAAAGTAGTTTATAATCAACTGCAAAAGACATGCATAAACTTGAAACAAAAGATTGATATTATGAAAAGCGAAAGTTGTAGCAGAACATCAATTTATGTCTCAGTTTGTATTAGAAATCCATAGCCCTGGTTCTCCCACAAGTGAGGATGCTCCTTATTACAAAAAATAATAAGTATTTAAAGAGATTCCATAGGGTAAAACATCCCTGTGGAAGTTATCAAAACTGTTTACATAAAATCTGGGAAGATATCCCAAGTTTAACTAAACTAGGAACCTAAAATAAAACTAAAACACACAAATATCCCCTAGATTGTCCAGTATGTCCAATGAAATTTGGATGTACCTGAAAGGTGTTCAAAATAGACAAGTTAGAAGGGTATTTTAGTAATAAAATGATAAAAAATCTAATTCTATAACTAGCTACCGAATCTTGCGATTTTGTAGCTGGTCTAAATAAGACACAGAATCAGCATAAAAATCAATTCAAATCTATTAAAGAATTAAATTTAACTAACATCTAATAGCCATTTGAAAATGAATCATTTAAATTGAAATTGTTATACATTCGAAATCAAACAGGATCAAGATCAATCAAATGACTACAGAGATACATGTACTCTGTTTCGTTTGTTACCACAACGTCGGGTGAACAGAATCATAATCGAACAGTTGTGAAATCATTTCATATCAATTTGAAATAGATATAATTAAAACAAATTGCAGGCAATTGTTATGCTGCCTCATAGATAGGAGACACGATCGAATCCAAACAAGATTATTTTTAAATCGTTATAACTGTATTGACATAAAAAACGATCCATGCCATGAGCAGACTAAATCAAAACTGGTGCGTAAATGAAATCATAATAGGATCAATCAATTGGTAACAGAGTTTGTAAGAGATATCCGATCGTTTGTTATTGCAAAATGGGGCAGACAAACTCGATTGACAATGGACGAAACCGTTCCTTTCAAAATGAATTATAACCGGATTTGACAGAAATAACGAATATCGATCAAATTGTTTTGCAAATCAAACAGAGCAGCAATTATAATACAAATCCAACTCATAAAACAATCTTGCCAACTCAAGATATGGGATAATCCAATCAAAATAAGAGTGAGTCGAACAGTTTGGGTTTTAACATAGTTATTATGAATCAAAACCACTCCACGATTCGGGTGCATCTGCACAGGCTTAAATGAGAGCATTGTTTTCATATGAAACAGAGTCGTTCTTTCCAAATCAAATCGAACAAAGTCGTATTCATGTTTTTAGAAGATTTCATGACACAGCATATTAAAAGATCGTAACAACCAAACTCACGAAATCGTTCCAAAATCACGGCATACAAACTAACCATAACGAAATCAAATCAAAACATGATCATATATGAAAATCTCTTGTTCTAATTAGATACAAAACAAATCCAATTGAAAGAAAATCAAATCCGATAAGAGTCTATCAGTGGCCAAACTGGGAATGAGCGAATCGTGTATCCAAATCAAAACTTCATTTATTTTTAGCAAAGAGAAACAATGTACAGGATGAACACATAATGACTGAGCCATTTCGAATGATATGCAGAGCTATTTGAAATGAAATTCAAATCATTATATTAATCCCAGTCATTCACACAATTAAAACAATATCAAAATTCATACCTGTATGGCAAGCAGACAGCTTGATCATGACAATTTGGAGTTGACCATTGTTGTGGCCGATTCAAAATTCTTGAAAGTGATGGAACCAGTGGTCCTCTGCTTCCTATCAGTTGCTTGGAGTCTGTCTCTTTGGTTGGTCAATACTGCAACTTGACTTTCCAGCGATTTGATTTTCAATTGAAGCAGGGGAATGTCCATATAGTATCGTTCCAACCATAAATCACATTGGTCACAGGACGACTGTCCGAGCTTCGAAAGTGCAGGTGAGGGTTTGGTTACATTACCGAGGGTTTCGTTAGGTAGTTTGATCCCAGGGTAGCTAGGATTATTTCTTAGGCAAGGGGGAAGATTGGAAATGAAATCATAAGGTGGCTCGGAGCACAAACCCTGTGAGTAAGGATACTCACTAGCTAGGAAACGTTCTATGTCAGAGTCTGAATCCTCACTAAGGACTATGGCCTTCTGCTCAACACTAGGTTTAGGATTATTCCTAGCCATTCTCGATATAAGTCGAGCGTTCTTTTTACCCTTGGCATCAACAGTAGGGTTTGCCTTGGGATTTTTTCTCACAGGATTTTTTATAGCCTCATCCTTCTCAGTTACAACGTCTGGTAAGTCAACATCAGGGTCAGCCGAGGGTTTAGGAGAGGGTAGTAAGACATGGAAGGGCACGGGTGGCCTGGCCTTAGCTTCATTTACCATAGGCTTGTCAATTTGGACAGGGTCTGTATCATTGAAACCATTTCGAGCGATAAAAGCTCGCCATCTATCACCATGGAGACTTAAGTGATGAACAATGATAAGTCTAATTAATCCATGGTGGAACGGGCTACTATCGGCCTTCTCCCTTTTAAACCTTTTTGACATTTTGTATAGGCTACGCTAGAAGTAAAAGGGCATATTCAACGGGTATCCCATAAAATTCATTAACAAACGAAGGTGGTAGAGAAAAACGAGTCCATATCGACCCTCACAGGTCACGAATTGTTTAACTATTATCAAAAGGTCATGCCATCATGGTTTAAGCATGGATATGGGCATACCTTTGTCACAAGAGGTGACTTTTTGCGAGACAAACAGAAGTGGCCAAGGTACCTCTTCCACTTTCGAATTTTTGAACCAATGTTGGCCCGAGGATGGTAACCCTGTAGCAGAACTAATAAAATCCTCATTGATTTCCAACTGGATGTCACCCACCTTGGCTCTACAGCCATCGAAAGTCAGGGCAAATTTTTGTGCAACACAGAGATTAAAACCCTCAAACCTCTGCACGAAGGTGAGCCAACCATTATCCTCTAAGTCCTTCCATGAATTTTCGAACAATAGAAAGGCTTGGCTACCGTTCGGCTCGATTCGCACCACCGGTGCCATGGAGCCGAGCACACGGTGAACGAGCCAGGGTTTGGATCATAGCACACACAGGAGCAAAGTACACGAAGGATTACCTGAGCTAACAGAGGTGAAACAGGGATAAGGGATAGGCATAAATTCCATCGTGCGAAGGTGGTGGAGCTTATCTCTGCCATGCATAATAGTTATTGCCAAGGTACAACCGTCGGCTTATAGTTGTTCTACCCATTATAGTATAGTTCAACAATCATGTCACTTGGCAAACCAATGAAACCAATGGTAAGTGTATAAACCAACGCGCACAATGAAACGTTATGCCATAGTTTTAAAACCAATCATACAAATTGAGACCGATACCAAATGTTTAACCATGCGCCAATGTATTGTAACAACTCATATCAAGCGTTTAACCAATGTGCCAATGGGTCTTCATATAATCAACATGCCAATAGTTTTGAAAACACGAACATAGGTATCATATTAAAAGATATATATGAAGATTTAACCATAACACCTATGTATTTTCATGAAACAATGGTCAATCAAATCAAAGAACAAATAAATCCAATTTCCAATGAATTACAAATTTAATCACTCATGAAACGAAACTACAATGATCAATCAAAGAATGTGAAATGAGTGCAGATCACAAGAGTTTTGAAAACTGTATAATGATAAGTGAAATGTAAGTGCAATAGGCATGTCAACAATAGGGATAACGACAGTTCAATAATGATTCAAATGCGACTACAAAATACCAAGTTTTCACGCTTACAGTCGTGAAAACAAAAACGAAGGTAAATGTACAAATGTCGCAAAAATAAAAGTGTCGTTTATTTGAAAATTGTGACGAAAGATTTATGTTTGCAAGACATTGGTGTAGGTAGCTTATAAGACAATGGAAAAATGTGAATTGGATGCTAATACCTCATCACTTCACTTTATTATTTACCTTCTAAAATCTCTTAAAACACTTTGACTACTTTGGCCTTTTGGGGCTTCTATATGACATATGAGGGTCCTCCAACTTCGTAAGTCCATAACTCTCAAATCGTGAGGAGTTACGTGACGTTCCACATACCACTAGAAATGACATGACATGTACTATCCATATATAATAGTATTACCTGCAAATATATTAAAATTCATACCATTATACATGAAAAAACCTTGGGTCCATTACCCAAACCTTTGTGCTACCAGAATTGTCTACCGGACTTTCTTCAAGGGTTGACATCAAAGACAACCAACCTTAATCAATAATATCCCCCTTTGGAATTGATGGAAACACTCTGATGCAATACTGAAATCATTTCATGCAATACTAAATTCCTATCACTCATCCGTCCCCTGGAACCATGCATCTATCCTCTGCATATCTATGACCATTGTTCCCTCTAGAATCATTCCTCTATCCTCTTCATCTAATAAATCTCTCCCCCTTTGTCATCAATGGCAAAGGTATCTTTCCATCTAGGACTACACCCCCTAATTGAACTGTCCTCTTTATGGTGTTTCCTCGTGTACATCTAAGACATATAAGATAATCATTCAAAATCATTCATTTTGGAGTATAAATAACTCTCAGTCTCTGGCGAAGATACTCAAAGGCTTTCCATGGAAGTGGTTTTGTAAATATGTCTACCACTTGTTCTTTTGTGCCCACATACTCAACTCTGATGTTCTTTTCTGCAACTTGTTCCCGTAGAAAGTGATACTTGATTGGAATGTGCTTCATCTTGGAGTGCATCACCAGGTTCTTTGAGATATTTATGGTGCTTGTATTATCATAATAGATTGGAATGGGCTCAACATACTCAACCTTTATATCTGTCAGAGTTTATTTCATCCAAAGAACCTGTGTATAGAATGTTGTTGATGCAATATACTCTGCATCGGTTGTAGATAGAGATACTGATGATTGTTTCTTGCTTATCCATGATACTAAACACTCACCCAAGTAAAATTTTGCTCCATTGGTGCTTCGTCGGTCATGAATGTAGCCTGTCCAATTTTCATCCGTGTAGGCAATAAGAGATAGATCCTTTCCTTTTGGATACCATAATCCAAACTCTTCTATTCCTTTGAGATATCTCAAAATCCTCTTCACTTCTAAAACATGTGATTCCTTTGGTGCTACTCTAAATCGTGTCACATGTCCAACTGCATGCATTACATCTAGTCTGGATGTTTTCACATATAGTAGGCTACCAATCATTGACCTATATTCCCTCTAATTTGTAGACTTTGAATCATCATATTTTCTTAACCTGCTACTGGTTTGCATGGGAGTGATAATTGGTTTGCAATCTTAACTTCCAAACCTCTTTAGCATTTCTCTGATATACTTGGTTTGAGAAATAAAAATTTCTTGGTTGCTTTAACATATCTGAAGTCCTAGAAAGAAGGATAGTTCTCAAATTAATGACATTTCAAATTCATTCTGCATATCCTTTGCAAATTTTTGGCTTAACCCATCATCATCACTACCAAAAATAATATCATCAACATAAACTTCAATTAATAAAATAATATCTTGACTTACCTTGATGTAGAGGTTGTTGTCTGCACTTCCTTTTCTGAACCCTGCCTATTGTAGATATGTATCCAGTCTAGAGTACCATGCTCTAGGAGCTTGTTTTAGACCATACAAGGCCTTCTTTAATTTACGCACATCATCTGCATTCTCTGACAAATAAAATCCTTCTGGTTGTTCAATGTAGAATTCTTCTTCAAGTTCCCCATTCAAAAAAGTTGATTTTAAGTCCATCTGATACACTTTAATATTTTTGGAGCATGCATAAGCTAAAAGCAAATGGATTGCTTCCATTCTAGAAACTGGGGAAAATGTCTCTTCAAAGTCGATTCCTTCAACCTGTGCATATCCTTTACATACCAATCTAGATTTGTTCCTTGTAACATGTCCATCTTCATTCAATTTATTCCTGCATACCCACTTTGTGTCGATCACATTCTTATCCTTTGGTCTTGGAACCAATTCCCAAGTGTCATTTTTCTCTATTTGATCCAATTATTTATCCATGTCCTTATTCCAAAATTCATCCTTGTTCGCCTCTTCGAAATAGGTTGGTTCAATCGTAGATGTGATTGCTAGGTGTGTTTGTTCTGGTGAACGGATTCTTCTTCTAGTCTCAACTCTTGCATCTTTGTTTCTGATAATCTGATCTGAAGGATGATTCTTCTATACTCGTCTGCTAGGTGTTTTTGGAGTTACTTGTTGAACTTGCTCTTCTGTTTCTGTCGGATCCTCTTTGTCTTCCCCTTCTTTTTCATATTTTGTCTCTTCTTCATAAAGTCATTCCATTGATTCATTTTCTTCTTCCTTTAATTCTTGTCTACCAGTTTCATCGATTGTTACGTTGATTCTTTCCACCACTTTGTTCAATATCAGGTTGTAACACTTGTATGTTTTTCTTGTACTTGAGTAACCAACAAGCACTCATTTGTCCACACGAGAGTCAAACTTTCCCATTCTGCCATATTCTCTTTTGATGTAGCATTTGCTTCCAAAAACTCTGAAGTGCTTTACATTTTTTGGTCTTCCTTTCCATAGATCGTAAGGATTTTTTCCAGTGTTGTTTATAAGCATTAATTTGTTTTGAATGTGAACTAGTGTATGCACTACCTGTGTCCAAAAAATATCTATCAATTTTGAATCCATTAGCATTGTTCGAGTCATTTCTTGTACTGTCTTGCTCTTTCTTTCAACAACTCCATTATGTTGAGGTGTCCTAGCAATGGATAATTGTCTTTTTATTCCATGACTGTTGCAGTAGTCCATAAATTCCTTTGAAGTGAACTCTCCTTCATTATTAGATCTCAAGCATTTGATTTTTGAATCCATTTCATTTTCAACCATTTCCTTGTAGATCTTGAAGGTTTCAAAATATTTTGACTTATTCTTGAGAAAGAAACTGTGATCATTCTTGTATAATCATCAACTAATAACATAAAGTATTTATCACCTTTTAAGCCCTTTTTTGTAGTTGGTCCAACTAAATCAGTATGCACAACTTCCAGTGGTCTTGTTCTTGAATATTCCCTTGATTTGAACATGGTCTTTGTTTGCTTTCCTTGTTGACAATGCTTGCATAAAGTGTTGGTTGGTTTCATGATCTGAGTCATTTCTCTGACTTCTTCTCTTTTTCTAACTTTGACAAGGTTATCAAAATGTATGTGACCCATTCTTATGTGCCATAGCCAACTTTCATCTTCCTTTCCTAGAAAACACTTTTCATTTCCAATTTCACTTAACACATATATGTTGCTTGAAGTTCTTGCAGTTGTAGTAATCAATTTCCTAAACCTTCTTTTCTTATCTCTCACTTTTGTGAATTGAAAGTAACTTTATGACCTTGGTCACACATTTTACTCACACTTAGAACATTATGTTTCATATCTTCTACTAGTATAACATTTTATGCCTTTGTATTCTTGTTCCCAATTCTGATTGTGCCTTTTCTAATGATTTTGGCTAAATCATCATTTTTTAAGGAGACTGATCCATCTCTTTCATTTTGTAATGTAAGAAACATGTCTCTATCACTTGTCATGTGTTTTGAACACCCACTGTCAACATACGAACCATGTTTCTTCTACTTAGCTTGTAGAGTGAGTGTGCATTCTTCATTGCTATATTGATCGTGCTTTCTTATCCATGTCCTTTTCTGAGGTTCATGTCTGTGACTATTGTTATTTTGTTGTTGTTCTCTAGAAGGGACTGTCATTCTACAATCTTTGGCCATGTGTCCAAAATTGTTACATTTTTAACATTCCACTTCAATGCTCAAATATTCAAACCTGTTGTAACCTCTTCTTTGTGTTTCACTAGGCCTTCCTTGATAACCCCTTTGTGTATGACTTTCAAAGTTGTTTTTGTTCCTATTGTTAGCTCTGCAATTCACAGCTTTATGTCCAAAATTATTACATGCATAACATAAACCAAAAAAGATAGTTTGATACCTGGGAGTTGAATATATTCTGAAAGGAGGTACTCTTATGAATTATTCTTCTTCCTGAGGCCTATCTGTCAGTTGTTGATTCTGAAATCTGAATCTTCTCGGTGGAGGAGTGTCCCTGTAATCTTCCTGGTAGATCTTCCTATCCCCCTTGATTGTTTCTGCAAATCTTTTTGGATATGTTTCTTGCTCTGTTGTTTTGGAGCTTGATCCTTTTTATGTCTGATTGTATCCAAGTCTGGACTTGTCATGATGAGATTTTTAACTGTTGATAATGTCATCCAAAACTTTTGAGATGTTCTACATATTTTTCTTTTGAAGATCCTTTCTTAATGTGACAATCTCTTCTTCCAAATTTCAAATGAGCTCATCATTTTCTTCTACTTGTTCTTTGAGTGCTTCTTCAATTCTTTTATCTTCTTCTATTTGAACCTTCAAATTTGTGATCATTTATTCTAGTTCTTGAGAGTCTTCTTTCTTGTCTAGTTCTGCTTGTATTTTCTTGTTTTTCTTTTTTTCTTTTCTGATAACTTATATGGCACACATTAATTCCTCTTGGTAGTCAAAATCTGCCTCTTCAATTTCTTCTTCGACTTATTCATATTCTTTTTCAGCTTCTTCATATTCTTCTTCGGAGTCTTCTTTATCAGAGTCTTATATTGCCATGAATATAACTCTTTATGTCTCAGTGTCATTGGCTTCATCTTCATCTGATGATGAGATGTCTTCTTTGGTGCATAAGATTTTCTTGAAAACTTTCTTTGTGGTTCTTTTTCCTTTATATGTTTGTTTTCCTTTTGAGTAACCTTCATCATTTCTCTTTTTCTTATAAGGACATTTGTTAGCAAAATGACCAATACCATCACAATTAAAACAAATTAAAGGAATATTACCTCTATACCTACTATCGGTTCCCTTCTTCAGTCTTTTGACAAAGTTGGCCACTTCTTCATCATCTTCTAAGACGTCATTTTTGTTGTTATGTTCTTTTTTTCTTCCCTTTTGCTTTGACTTTTTGGATGCTTTGAAGGTTGCTTATTTTATATCTGGATTTTCCTATTTAGTTCTCATTTCATATGTTGTGAAGATTCCATGTAATTCATCCATGATTATTGAGTTTAGATCTGATCTTTCTTCTAGTGTTGATATCTTAGGGTCAAATCTCATAGGAAGAGATCTTAGTACTTTTTGAACAATTACAAATTCTTTGATTTCTTCTCCCAATCCTATGATTGCATTTATTGTTTCGTCAACTCATAAAAAGTGAGCTGCAATATTCTCATCTTACTTCATCTTAAGTTGTTCAAACTGACCTCTGCAAGTTTGAAGCTTTGTTGCTTTGACTTTTGAATCTCCTTCATAAATATTTTGAAGTTTGTCTCAAATCTCTTTAGTGGATTTATAATGTGCAACTTTGGTGAATATTTTTTCACTAGGACCATTTATAAGTGCATTTTTTACTTTGGAATTATTCTGACCGAGTTACATTTCTTTGTCATTTGTTGGCGGAACTATTGGTGTTGTGTATCCATCTACAATTGATTGTCAAATTTCAAATCCTTGTGCCTGTATATATGTTTTCATCCTTATGCTCCAAAATGCATACTCATGTCCATTGAACTGTGGTATTCCATTTTTATACAAGTTGTTTCTCTCCATGATCTACCTTTTAGTGGTTAAAATGATTTCTGAAGGAACTTGCTCTGATACCAATTGGATTACTGAGAGGTGGGGTGAATCACTAATAGAGCAATTTATTTATTTTTAACCATATAATCCAAGTGTTATATCAATGTAGCATTATCATCCAATAACTGCAGAGTAAAAAAGCAATGAACAAATGAACAATCATACACATACACATTAGACCAGTGTTTTACGTGGAAACCCAAAGCGAGAGAAAACCACGAAATGTTTTTTCTTATATGTCTTGAAGAATTACATTCATTGGAAGAACCAACTTCCTTTGTTTTCCAACTGCAACTGGACAGAGGCACCAAACCCCTTATTTCTTAGGCTACAACCAGAGGGAAGCTCCAACTCCCCAATTCTCTAGCTACAACCAGAAGGAGGCTACAACCCCTTATGTTCTCCAGCTACAATCGGAAGGTGGCTACAACCACCTGTCCTTGCCCCGTCCAACTGCCCTGAAGTAGAAGTAGAATGATGGAACCACTGTCACACTATCATTGAGAGATATACCATTATAAACTTGTACCAATAAACCTGAACCATGCATCAACTTGTACCTCAACCTGTAATTAACATGTACCATAAACAAGTGCATCAACCATGCACCAACCTGTAATAAACCTGTACCATAAACAAGTGCATCCAACCATGTACCAAGTATATACCAATCACGTGTCATCTACTCATAAACTATGACTGATCAATATGTACCAACATCATCAACTATACACCTCATGTATGTGCCAACTCATAAACTACTTGTCTCAACCATGTACCCAAGATGTACCTTAACCAAAAGCCCTCATCAATTTCATCATCCAAATATGATTTGTAACTCTATAATAGACTTGGTGTATATGATCACATAATTGTGAACCTTCCTTAACTTTCACAACAAGAGACTTGCTGAATTCTGGCTTATTCTAGAGAGCGACCTTGTAGAGCATGCCCCACATGGAATATTTGTTGAATGGATCTTAGAAAGCATCATCAAAAGAATTTATCCTCCCTTGAATTATGGCCTTCTTTTCTTCACCTTCCCTCTTAAATTCGGCTTAGATATCCTTTGGTTACCTCAGTTACCTATAGATATGCAATATGCTCAAGTGTGATATAAAATGAGAGTTCCTTGCCTCTTATTTATACTTTCCAAGTAGCTTCCTTCAAAGCATCTTCTAGGTCACTTTGCCCACTTTCCTTATTTTAGGGTTAACCCACTTCTAATTTCTCCATTAAATTTATTATTTAAATAATTTCTTTTGTATTCACTTTGAATTATATTACACTCATCACTTCACTTTATTATTTACCTTCTAAAATCTATTAAACCACTTTGACTACTTTGACCTTTTGAGGCTTCTAGATGACATATGAGGGTCATCCAACTTCATAAGGCCATAACTCTCAAACCGTGAGGAGTTATGTGACGTTCCAAATAACACCAAAAATGGCATGACATGTACTATCCATATAGAATATTATTACCTTCAAATATATTAAAATTCATACCATTATACATGAAACAACCTTGGGTCCACTACCCAAACCTTCATGCTGTCGAAATTTGCTATCAGATTTTCTTCAAGGGTTGACATCAATGAAAACCAACCTTAATCAACAATATGTAGCAATAAACATGCTACTCATAACCATCCATCCTTACCTGGACTAGAATCTATCTATCATAAAGAGGAGGAACCAGAGCAGCTATGCTTTGTCTCTCAGAAGTGACCCGAGTATCCCAGACCTCAAGGTATGATCCAAGATCAATATCAATATTTCAATTCATATTTGAATAAAACTTCCATGCAATATGCTTCTCAACCATGGAGTATTCCAACACAACAATGGGTGGATCCTCCCCTTACAAACCAGTTATGGAAACAAGGGTGGATAAATGCTACTGCAAGAGGGCCTCAACAGCCTATGACACATCCACCCATGAAAATTACTCCTCCTTCCTAGATGCAAGCATCCACATCTGCCTCTCCTCTACCACAACTACCTGCACAACCCATTCCTAACCCCAATAACGGAAGGCCAAGCCAACCAGCTCAAGCTATTGGACTTGTTGCCTACCCTACTTATTTTGTATCTTCCTTGGACTGCCATGATATCCATCTTCGATCCAAGAAGACTCTAATCAAGGACCAACCTCGCATTAGTATTGAATATTTAAATGAGGATGTCTGAAATGAAAAATTGGAACCAAAACAATCTCATGAACCTTTCAAAGTTGAGAATTCCCACCCTGAACTTAAAAACCCACCCCATATAGAAAGGTTACACATAAACAAACCTTTTACTCAACTTGACTTTGACTTCCTCGGACTCAAAAATTTGTGTGTCAAAATACCACTATTTCAAGCCATCAAGGATGTGCCCGTAAATTCAAAAGAGGTATGGGAACTTTGCTTGAGGAAACCTCATATAAAACTAAAGTATCTCCAAACCATCCATGTCATGGGAAAATTGTATGACTTAATGATGGTGGGAGTTCTTGCAATTAAATACTCAAATACAGGAGTTCTTGTGTCGACTATAGAGAAGTCAACAAATCAACACACAAAGACCATTTCCCACTCCCATTCATTGACCAGGTCTTGGATACGTTGGCTGGAAATAAATACTTTTATTTCCTTGATGGATTTAGTGGGTATAACCAAATCCAAATTGCACCCGAAGATCAAGAAAAAACAACATTCACTTGCCCCTAGGGGGAAATTTGCCTATTGTGTTCTACCATTCGGGTTATGCAACACCCTCGCCACCTTTCAATGAGTTGTTATTGTTATATTCTCCAATTTAATTAATGAATGTGTGGAAATATATATGGATGATTTCACGACATATGGGGACAAATTTGACAAGGCATTGGCAAACCTAGAGAAAACATTAATAAGGTGTAAAGAATCAAATGTTTCCCTCAGCAATGAAAAATGTTTTATGATGTTAATCGATGGAATTGTACTAGGACACCACATATCATCCAAAGGTATCCAAGTACATCCAACAAAAGTATAGGTAATATTAAACTTTCCAACCCCAACTTCATAAAAGCACATACGAAGTTTCTTGGGATATGTTGGTTATTATCGTTGATTCATCGAATATTTTTCACAAATTGCTCGTCCATTATTTTCTTTACTTAACAAAGATACTATTTTTTTATGGACAGAGACATGCCAACATGTGATTGATGAATTAAATATCAAAGTGTCTAAATATCTTGTCTTATGATGACCTTATTGGTCCCTCCCATTCCACATCTCCACATATGCATCGGGCACTGCCATTAGAGTTGTTCTAGGGAAACTAGAAGGAAATGACCCATATGCAATTTATTGTGTCAGTAATAATCTCTCACCCACATAATTGAACTATACGATAATTAAAAAATAGTTTCTTAATGTTATCCATGCAATAAACAAGTTTAGGCACTACATTACCGGATATATTGTGATATTACATATTGATCATGTTGCTATTAAGTATTTAATGAACAAACCAATCACCAATGGAAGGGTCACTAGGTGGTTGCTTTTGTTACAAAAATTCGATATTACCATCCTAGATAAACCAGGAAAAGATAATGTAGTTGTTGAATTTATTTGTAGAATAACATCTAATGAAAATGAACCTCCAGTAGAACATCACTTTCCAGATGAACATCTCTTTGTGGTATCTACTAACTCGCAATGGTTTGCAGATATTGATAACTTTTTGGTTGCAGGTAAGCTCCCACAACTTTTGAATCTGAAACAACGACAAAGTATAATCAGGAAAAGAGAAATATTTTCATGGATTGATGGTTGCCTCTTTTACACTTGGCCTGATTTGATTATCAGAAGATGTATATGAGAAGAAAAAATCGATGAGACACTAAAATCCTTTCATGATGGGCCATGTGGGGGGAATTTTGTTGATAAAAGAACTAGGTACAAATAAATTCATCAAGTTCACTATTGGCCCACCATCTTCAGATACTCTAAATAATATTTGAAGAGGTGTGACATATGTCAATGCATGGGTAGACCCATACAAATATATGAAATGTTGCTACAACCGCAGATGGTGTTAGAACGATTTGAAAAATGGGCCACTAATGTTTTGGGACCAATAAATCCCCCTTCCCATTGGTACTCCTACATCCTCGTCTGTACACACTGTTTCACAAAATGGATGGAGGCAAAGGCACTTCCGGAAGCAACTGAACATACAGTAGTGGAGTTTCTCCATGAAGAGATCTTTGCAAGGTTTGGGATACCACGAGAGATAGTGACCGAGGGAGGAACTCAGTTCACATCATGGATTGTCAGAGACTTGATGAACAACTATAAGATCAAGCATAAAGTAATAACACCATATCACCCACAATAAAATGGACAAGTAGATTGTGTTGGACACACCTACCACACTTAGAGGGGGGGTGAATGAGTGTGGGGATCTTTTTCCCAAAACTTCCCTCTTACACAAAAACTCCTTAGTTAACATTCAACATTTGATCATTACTCATTGTTGTCATTTATAATCAGTTATATGTGAATACATATCAGCAACATATCATCAACAAATCATCTCCACAAGGAACACAAAGAACAAAAGATGTATGTACAATTATTCTTTTTATTATGGACTTAAATCCGAGGGTTTTTCAGCAACAACTGAATAGAGTACAACTCTAAAAGAGAACCAGATCTATATGCAAGACTCATCTTACATTCTCAGCACCAACTGAGATGAGGCAACAATCCTCAACAGATATCAATCTGTCAACATAAACAAGTGCATCAACCATGCACCAATCTGTGCCAAACAACCTGTAATTAACCTGTACCATAAACAAGTGCATCCGACCATGTACCAAGTATATGTCAATCATGTGTCAAATACTCATCAACAATTACTCATCAATATGTACCAACATCATCAACTATACTCCTCATGTATGTGCCAACTCATCAACTGCTTGTCTCAACCATGACTAGTTTTGGATTAGTCAACAACCCCAACTTGAAATAATCATAACTTTGTACCTGTA